>CM062804.1:37452480-37509980 GCA_031772625.1 Pinus tabuliformis
TCTAACCAATCAAAATATATAATTTTATTTAATTAAAGATGCTGTGACTATTATCTAATTAATTAAAATTATATGGATCACTAGACATTATTTTTTGTTGCATAAACAAAACTTAACCAGAGAGAAAAATAATGTTTACTGAAAAGAGTAAGTCAAAATGACATTTTAAATAAACTCCATATCACTGTAATAATTCTTCACAAAATCAAAATTAAGGTTAAAGCAGTCAGCATTACCATAAATGACTGCAAATTGATTGTTCAATTTATAAACAAAACAAAAAATAGACCAGCAAACAAGCTATTTTGCTCACAAAATAAATAAAATTAAAATTAAATTTCAACAATGCTAAATCTGAACTTTATGCGGAATAAACGTAGAATCAAAAACTGAATGCCCGAATGAAAAATAAACCATTTCTTATTTCTTCTTTAATTACAAATGTTCATTATTATAAATGTAAGTTCAGCGTAAATTTTACAATAAATATGTAATCAATTATAAAATTTACTTTGCATTGTTGATCAAATTCCCAGCGATTTCCAAAATCTACAATCATGGACTTAACGGGTCTCCATCCGCAGGGAATTGGGGGGAAGAAGGATGGTTTTAATGTTTTCCTTCTTCATGATTTTGTCCAAAAGCTTGAAGTATCTAACAAGCTATTTTATTTCACAGATCTCTGAACCATGATATATATCAACAACAACCTTTATTCACATGTATCCCAACACACAAAATATTGCAAATAAAAAGGCAAAACAATGAATGCAATTAACTTGTTTAAAGTTAATCGCCATCTCATAAATAATAACCAACAATCGTAACCTATGCATAAAACTTTCCTCCAAGGTAAGGAACATCCGCCTCTAAATGAAACTCCATAACCTGTTTTTATTTTTATTGGTGGTGCGAATCCTCACTTCAGAAAATGACAGAATGTAATTGAAAACGACATGTTAGAAAATTTATTTGGTTGGTTATCTACTTAAAATTTCGTATTTGTAATTATTAAAGAGTTGTTGCAGGAATCTAATCATCTAAATGGAGTGTAATTAAGTTTTGTTTGACACCAGTTCAAGATTATAATTAACCGTATTGGTTAATTATTCAATCCTTTGCTTTCAATACATTCCCTGAACTCCTTAATTCAACTTTGGCATCGGGAAACAAAACGAAGCAATAAAATAAATTTGAACTGACCTGTACAAAAAATCGAATGACAAATACGATATTTTCTAACAAGAAAAAGCCATTCGTTTAAAAAACGACTAAATTCGAATTTTCGAGGGGCGAGAAAACAAATTTCTCGAGGCATGGACTATGATTTTCGTTATCAAGGCAGAGATAAATGTTTGCTCTGATACCAATGTTAGCTTTTAGCAACGATTCTATATGCGGAAAAACTTAAAGAATCGTAAAACTTAATGCCCAGAAATATAAATTACCTCCAGCCATTGGTGGCGTTCTTGATGCAAACCACAGTCCACTTGCTTCTTTACTGAAAACAATGCTCCAGCTTCTATCCAAGAAAAAGAAAAGAATGCGAAAAGTCTGGAGGCACTTCTAAGCTCTGCTCTCTCAGTTAGATGGTGTAAAAAAAACTGAAGGGGATTGAGATGCAAGCTTGGGGATCAAACAGATAAATTTATAGCCAAGCTTCCATCAAGCCTCTGATGGCTATGTGTCAGGTGTTCCACAGATCAAGGTAGAGAACTCCAGATGGAGTAATGGACCACTTCAGTAGCTCCCAACAATAAATTTATTAACTGCAGTTGATTTTCTTAATTTAAGGAAATTACTGCAGTTGCTTTCCAGAAATTAAGGAAAGATTGCAGTTTACTTCCATAATTTTAGGCAGCAGTTGTTAAAAAATTAACGGAGCTTAACAAAATCCATATAAAATTTGCTTGCTCTTTAAAATTTAGTATATTATGTTTTCTACTGAAATGTGTTTAGGAAAAGAGTTGAGATTTTTTTAGATTTTTTGAATTTGTGGAAAATATTGAGGTGAAATTTTGATTTATGTTATTTAAATTAGTTTTTTTAATTGTATATATGAATTCAATACCCTAGAAAATCCCCAAGGCACTTTGATAGTACAAGATTACCTATCAAATTTGTGATTTCTCTAAATTTCTGCCAGATTTTAGAAAATTTGACCAACAAAACCCACCATAAAAATTTTCAAAAGGTCACATAAAAACAACTCTTCATAAAAACGCTATTCAAAAAATTTTGGTAAACGCTACAACCTCGTGTGCATGTCATGCTATGACGTGTAGCTGAAAAACACGTGGATGTTTTTAATACGTGGCGCAATTATTAGAATATTAAGGAAGTAGTTTCAAGTTTCTAGAAGCACTTTCAAAGAAAATTCGGGTGCACCTTTGAACAACCAAAAAGTATTAAAGAGATATATTCATTTAAGATTGTGAGAGAGGAATATTTAAATAGTTTTAATAATCAAAATTATAAAAATATATTCATTTAGAATTGTGATAAATATTATAGATGGCTCATTTTGTTTAGTTCAAAATATTTTTATTTTTTAATAAATTTTATTTTAAAAAATTATAATTTTTTATGATTTTGATATTATCATAATTTCTTTTTATAAAAAATATATTTTTCTTCTACTTTGTATCCTGACATCACTTAATAATGTACTGATTTCTTCCGTCATGAAAATGAGTATTTTGTTTGAATTTGTCAATTCTCTTATTAATTTTCAACGTTTGATTTTTATTTTTTATTTTTTTTAATTTGTTGTTTATTGTTGGTGTAATTATATTTTGGCGGGTGAAATATTTTAAATTTGTATGAAAGTAATTTCAAAAGAGAAAAATAAAGAAATGTAGAAAAATGAAAGTAGAGTTTGTGTAATTAAATATTGAAAATTGGAAAATCTCTATTTTAAGGTATTTTTTGTTACATTCATATTTATATTAAAGAGATTTAAAAAAAATGAATACATAAAATAGATGAATTTTGTATGATAGTTACTTTTTGTTACATTCATATCTATATTATAGAGGTTTTCAAGAAGACATGAATATATAAAGGAGATGCGTCTTGTATGATAGTTACAAAAATAATATTCCCACATTGTTCAACAATTATAGGAACAAATGTTATGGGACCATTCATAACATGTGAGGAATAGGAAAAATGTGTAGTTTTAGAAATTAAACCTTCACATATATACATTGATATTTTTGTGAAGGGTGTTTAGAATTTTTGTTCTCTAGTGTGCATATAGATTATGAAAGGGATTCAAAAGATGATGCAATCATTGAGTTTAACTAATCATAAATTATCCAAGATGAAATCCCCCTCATAAAACTTGTGAATGTCAAAATAGTCCAAGCACCTCTAGTGTGCATATAGATTATGAAAGGGATTTAAAAGATGATGCAATCATTAAGTCTAACTAAGCATAAATTGTCCAAGATGAAATCCCCCTCATAGAACTTGTAAATGTCAAAATAGTCAGAATACTTTCTCTTTAGTATATGAGCACTAATTAGTAAGAGTGGTGATCCTTAACTATGTAGTTTTGTCGAAAAAAAACAGGGGAACGAGTTGCAGACCGCTAGGGTTCTGACCACAACCTCAGACGGCGCAGTCTGCACAGACCAGGCAACCATCACGGGCCTGACCTCCAGCTCTGTTTCGACTGAGCAGTTCAGGGTTTAATCGTAGGGCATATGGATTCACCCCAGGGGGGGCGTCAATGCCCTCCCCCAAAGCAAACACTTCGCAGCCAGGACCTGAAAGGACGATTGTGTTTGGTTCTGTTGATGAGGAGGCGATTAACAAGGAGATCCTGCAACGATACGGGCACAATGAGATAGGCAGTCAGGGGGATAAGACAGGCGTCACACCTGGAAGAAAGGACAAACCAGAGGAAGTATCGAAGATCTCTTCGAATACCTGCAAATCAATAGCAACCGAACGACCCAGAATAGAGCTGCCGGGACATAAGATTGAAGAACGAATTCAATACATGAGGGATCATGCCCTCATCGGGAAATTTATAGGGTTTTGGCTGACAAAAAAAGCCCTATATGGATGGATTGCAGCGAAGTGGAAACCCAAAGGAGACGTAACTCTGCAGCTAGGGTCGAAAGGGTTTTTTATTGCGATTTTCTTTTGCCTTGAAGACAAATACAGAATCCTGGGTGAAGGGCCTTGTTTTTTCAACTGTATCTAAGGGAATGGATAGCAAGATTTAATCCAGACAAGGAAGACCTCACCTGGGTGCCAGTCTGGATCAGAATGTATTCACTTCCAGATGAATACTGGGATGAAGATATTCTCAAAGACATAGGAAATGGATTAGGGGAATACATAAAAGCGGCGGAAGAAACAAAACTGCGCAGATACACATCCTATGCTCGCATCTGCATCTTCATGCGCCTGGACAAAGCCCTGCCAGAATCGGTAAGTCTCTCTCACCATGACAATGAATGGATTCAACCCTTGGATTATGAACATGTCCCTTTTCATTGCCGAAAGTGCCATGCTCTCGGGCATTTATTCAGGGACTGTCCCTTAAATGCCAAAGTTAATGCTCCTGAACCCTCAGACTCCTTGACCCATGATGGCTTCACCAAAGCACCCAGCCGCAAACGAGCACACAAAAAACCTTCAACCGGGAAAAAGCCCCAGCAAGACAATGCCCCTGGCCCTGCTATAAGGAACAGCTTTGAAATTCTAGCTCAGACCTCGGAAGAGCAAATCTCGTTCTCCAAGCCCAGCTCCGCACCCCCATCCTCCTCCTCCCAGCCTCCTCCTTCAGCTTCCCCCTCTGAACATCAAACCCCCAAAGTTACTAAGGCGAACCCCAAGGATGGACGAAAGGAACCTGTCGAAAAAGATAATGAAATGGACGTGGATGGAACTCCAGATCCCCCCCAAAGCTTAGACATTTCCACTGAAGGAAATAGCCTGGTGCAACAGATGGATGAAGAACCAGAAAGTATAGATCTGCAAGGACTAGACATTTTAGAACTAGAATTAGCTTGCAAAAAGAAGGACTACAACAGTATCCCAGAGCTTCAGCTTGACAAACTCGAAGTGGTCATCTCAAGGGCTTATCAGCAGCAACAGCTAGGCATCCAGCCAGGAAGTCATTGGGATGGAGGCCTTACCCCAAAAGACTCCAAAAAGAGGGGAAGAAGGACTGATCTCCGGCGAACAATAGCAGTAGGGAAAATCCTGGTGGACTCAGGCAGGTATGCAAAATTGACGAAGTACTATAAACCCTCTATTAATAGTGAATCATGAAGCTAATTTCATGGAACTTAAGGGGGCTCAATAGCCCAGGAAAACTCAGAATGTTAAAAAATATGATAAAAATGGAAAAGCCGCAACTATGCTTTCTCCAGGAAACCAAGTGTAACAGCTCTACACTAGGCAGCATCCTCTCTAAAGCATGGCCAGGTTGTCAATCGGTGGCAGTGGATGCATCTGGTGCATCAGGGGGGCTTTCTATTGCATGGAACACGCAAGCGCTTACTCTCTCAGACTTCCACGCTTCTCATCACCTCATCCAGGTTGCCTTCCACATTTTAGGCACCAATATACATGGAAACCTCTCAAATGTCTGTTTCCCGCAGGAAGCAGGAAACAAAAAAGCTCTTCTCAACACCATAGAAGCTATGAATAACAATAGAATGCATCCTCTATGGATTATTGGAGGGGATTTTAACATGATCACTAAGTTGGAGGAAAAGATTGGGGGAAGAACTAGATTGGAACAGGAAAACTCCCACTTTAAAGACTTCATCCAGAATACCTCTCTAATAGACTTGCATTTTTGTAATGGAACTTACACTTGGAGCAATCGAAGAACAGGAAAGCATCAAATAGCTTCCAAACTGGACCGATTTCTAATATCAGATAATTCGGTTCACTTAGGAGGAGACATAACTGCTACCATTCTACCCCACTCAGGCTCGGATCACTGGCCAATTGCCCTCCAGTGGCAACGACCAGGCAACCCCACCAGAAGACCCTTTCGCTTCGAAGAGTTCTGGCTCACCCATCCAACTTTCAAAGACTTTGTCAAAACAACTTGGACAACCTTCACTCCGCCAGAAGGCTCCAAGATGTTCCAGTTCCAACAGAAACTCAAATATTTAAAATACCATCTAAAGCGTTGGAACAATGAGACCTTTGGAAACATCTTTAAGGCGCAACATGACTTAAATAAGGAAATGGCGGATCTCCAGCAAAAAATAAGCACAGGGGGTCACACAGAGGGGACCCTGGAGCAGGAGCAGCGCATCCACAATCAGCTGGAGGAGAGGAGAAAGCAGGAGGAGATATATTGGAAGCAAAAGTCCAGGATCAGATGGCTGAAAGAGGGCGAACAGAACACCAAATTCTTCCACCGAACCACTGTTCAACGAAGAATGCACAACAACATCCCCTTCATTCAAAAACAAGGAGGGGCAAGAGCAGAACAGCATGAGGAAATTGAGGAGGAGTTCCTAAATCACTTCAAGCAAGTTCATCTAGAGCCCGATGCAGACAGGCGACCTGCAATAGATAGAATTACACATAATGTGCCAAAGTTAATCACGGAGGAACACAATGAACTTCTCCTTCGCCCTATACTTACTCAGGAGGTGGACACGGCCATGTCCCAGCTCAAGGAAGGAAAAGCCCCTGGCCCGGACGGCTTCACCACAACTTTCTTTCACACTTTCTGGGAGCTGATAAAATTGGAGGTCTGGCAAGTTGTAGAGGAATCGAGAGCTCTGCATTGGCTGCTTCCCTCTCTCAATTCAACTTTCATTGCCCTTATACCAAAGAGGCGGATTCCATCACCTCGGACAAATTCAGGCCGATTGCTCTTTGCAACGTCATATACAAAGTTATCTCCAAAGTTATCGCCAACAGGTTAAAGCCCCTCTTGCTACTGCTCATCTCTCCAGAACAATCTAGATATGTGGAAGGGAGACAGATCATGGATGGCATTATCCTCTCGCATGAGATCATACACTCCCTCAAGCAGTCCAATCAGGCAGGTATGATTCTAAAGCTTGATCTTTCTAAGGCTTTTGATAAGCTCAGTTGGACTTACATACAGCAAATGCTAACTGCCTTTGGATTCTGTCCCATGTGGATCCGTTGGATCATGAGTCTTATCTCCTCCTCCTCCTTCTCCATTCTCGTGAACGGGATCCCTACTCAACCCTTCAGACCCTCTCGAGGAATCAGGTAAGGTGACCCTCTCTCTCCCTTCCTCTTTGTTTTAATGGCTGAAGGCCTGGGTCGTCACATCACACAAGCCCTCCTCTCTCAACAGCTCAAAGGTCTCTCCATTCACCACTCCCCAGCTATATCTCATCAGTAGTTTGTTGATGACACCATGATCTTTGGCTACCCATCTGTCCAGGAAGCCTCCTGCTTTAAAGCCCTGCTCAATGACTTCTCTGAGGCCTCAGGAACCAGCATCAATAGCTCCAAATCACAGATATTTTTCTTTCACACCCCTCCTGTCGTTAAGACTGTTGTTGCTTGAATCTTGGGATTCCCCATTGCCACTCTCCCTTCTAAATACCTTGGAGCCCCCCTTTCTGCTTCAGCCATCAAGCATTCCTCCTGGCGTACTCTCATTGAGAAGCTCGAATCCCGCCTCAACCTTTGGACGCACAAAACTCTGAACTTGGCCAGTCGTGTAGTGCTCATAAAGTCAGTTCTTCAGGCAATGCCGCTCTACTTATTCTCAATCCTAGCGGCGCCAAAATGGGTTCTAAAAAGAATTAGGGATCTTCAGCGAGGATTCCTTTGGGGAAATACAGCTACAAATCGCAAATGGGCCCTGGTAAAATGGACCACTGTATGCACGCCCAAAGAAAAAGGGGGCATTGGCCTGAGAGATCCCACACACAACAACGCCATCATGAGCGCAAAAATTTGGTGGCAATGGCTCTCTAACCCAGAAAAACCTTGGGCCACCATTTGGACAGCCAAATACACCAATCACAGACCCCAGGAGGAGCTCATCAGGTTCACTCCCAATGACAAAGGCTCGCTAATTTGGAACGTGGCCAAACAACACTTCCAGTTGATACAGCAGCATAGTTTTTGGGACGTAAGAAATGGTAGAACAGCACGATTCTGGACAGATGCCTGGAACCAAATGCCACAGCTCAGCCGTATTCTTAACCCACCTCCGAACTCCATCGGGGAGGAACAACAACAAGAAAAGATTCGGCAATACTGGACTCAGGAGAAAGAGCAAGGCTTCAGGAAGTGGAAACAGGGTAATCAGTTAATCACGAATGAAAATCACCAAATCGTTGAGGAGCTGGAAAGGGAGCTACGCAAAAGAAGCATCAGACATGACGAAGGCAGAGACATTCTACGATGGGGGTACCAGCCTAAAGGCGCCTACACCACATCTGAGGCCTACAAAATCATGTGCAATAACCCTACTCCCCCTGACCCAATTTGGAGCAAAATCTGGGGGTTAGGATCTTGGCCCAAAGTCTCCTAATTCCTTTGGTTGGTAGGACATCAGAGAATCCTCACATGGGATTAAACTTAGGCGCAAAAATTTTCATGGCCCCTCCATTTGTGTTAATTGCAAATCCCATGAGGAAACTCTCCAACACCTCCTGGACTCCTGCCCCTTAGCCAATCAGCTATGGGAAAAGGCAAGCTTCAGATGTCAAAGAAGATGCAGACTTGAGGACGACATAACCAACTCTTTACGTCATTGGCAACAGAATCCTTACGAAAGTGAAGTTCTCAATCATTTATGGAACATAATCCCCGGGTTCCTCTTATGGAGCATATGGAAGGAAAGGAACAAACGCATATTCAAAGATCAATGCTGCCCGATAGATAGTATCTGGAGCACGCTTTGTGGGAATCTCAAAGAGACGCTGATGCTCCGCTCATGGACTGAGGAGGACTTTCCGACTCTAGACAATGAGAAAGCCATTTTGGAAAACTGGCAAATGCATCTTCCTCAGGAATCTCACAAGATAGGCCCTCCTAAAAGCAGCAACCTAAAAAAGGTCTCCTGGACTACCCCTCCAAAGCATAACTTCAAGCTCAACTTTGATGGTGCCTCAAAGGGAAATCCTGGAATTGCAGGCTTTGGCAGAATTTTAAGGAATCATGAAGGCACACCCCTGTTGCTCTACTATGGAAACATTGGGTGGGATACCAATAACTCGGCTGAGTTAGAGGGACTATGGCAAGGTCTCCTTCTCTCATGGAAACACAACTTCCAACCCCTGGAGGTGGAAGGAGACTCCCAGATCCTTATAAATATGGCCAGGCATCTCCTAAATGGATCTCATGCAAGGAAAATAGCCACCAGTTGGAGGCTTGAAGCAAGACTGGAAGCCATAGAACAAGCGCTCCACAGTAACAGGGCCATCACCTTCAATCACATAAAGAGGGAAGGCAACAAGGTCGCTGACCTCCTGGCCAATATAGGGGTGGAAAATGAGAATACTCTACTCACAGGAAATCTGGATATTATATCGAATCATGATCAGGCACAGGAATGCACTCGTCTGGTCCAAAACGATGCTGCTCCCTTGGATGCGGGTGATTGAAAGGATGGGATGTGCGTTTAAATGCGGCCACCTGCCAGCCATGCGCAGTCGAAAGGAACACACATGGGCGCATGCCTGTCTTCAGCCGCGCGGGAGTGGTCTGTTTGATATATACCAGGGGAGCTTAAATGCTCCGTCCACCCTTGTACGCAAGCCAGGGTCCGGCTCCTCGGCTCACATGAAGATCGCAGTAATGGCGGACTGGTTTCGAGAAGCAGGCAGGTATGATAAATGTAGTGGCGGGTTGGGCTTCAATGTGCCTGTTTATGGTCTGTTCATTGTTCAACCTCAGGGTATGTTTATGCAACATCTGGAGCTGCGAGCAGCTCCAAGCAGCTGCCTTTTCGTCTGGGCCAACCCATCGCCTGTTTGAGGTCTCCCCGGGACTGGTTTGATTCTTAATTTCGCTCTGCGCTCTATACATTTGGGCCCTGCAATCATGGTTCAGCCTCGACAGCGAATGCTCAACCGTCGAGGCACCTCCCGTGGAGGATCTTCGCGCCCTCCTGTAGATGAAATTTCTCCCCATTGCTGCCATCGCACCCTTGAAGCCAACCCCCTTCAGTCCAGTCAATTCCTGGATTCAAGCGCTCCTGATTCTGCTTCCTCGCCCGCCTTCGGCTCTGCCATTTTCAATTTCAACAGTTCTTTGAACTGTCCCCGGATCAGCGCCCATGTGTCGGTTCTCTTCATCGAAGAGTCCCCTGATGGCAGCGATACTAAAGACAGTCGGGGAAGCAGCCAGTTGACGGCTCAAAGAAAGTCATGAAGACGCCCACTGCAGATCTAGGGAATGTCTCAAAAAGCCCTCTGGCTCAGGAGGCGATGATCAGCCAAAAAGAAGATGTCAACATGGAAACCGCTCCAACTGCAGCGGAGGTGGAGGAATACGGGTGGTGCCGGGTGGTTGAGGAGGAACCTGAAGAATAGCTGCGCCTTCGTTCCAGGTCTCTGCGGCACATCTGTTAGGACTTTCGGCCTCTCTTGCTGTTTTGATTATGTTTTGGTTTTATGTTACTGTCTTTATGCCAAAGCTGATGGCAAACTGTCTATGTTTGGGTTCTGGAATCTTTTTTCTGTGGTTGGGAAGTGTTTGTTTCCCCTGCGCAGGATTAGTCTGTTGCTCTGCTGGCGCCCCTGCGAGGGTTGGTTTATTTTTGGTCTGGTTAAGTCCTTGGACATTGCAGTTTCAGCTGTTCCAAGCTGCCATTACTTCCAGGCAGTTGGTTCTTTCTGTTTTGAAATGATGTAACTGTTATCTGTTTATGTATATACTAGAATAGTTTTAACGAGAAAAAAAAAACTATGTAGTTTTTTAATGATAAACTATTGAGGCATCGAACTAAATTAGTAAGCTACTTTAATAACAAGTCATTCATCAAAGTGACTCACTAGGCTTACACTTCCACTTATATATTTTAATGGTGTGGTTTAATTACTAGACATTTTGGAGTTTTTGCCCAAATTAGGTCCGTTATTTTTGGTCAAATCTTCATTTTGGTTGTTTAAACTGGGTTTTGCTTGCATATATGAATTCAACACCATGAAAAACACTGGAGACACTTGGATTGTGTAGAGTTCCCAACTCAAACTTGTGATTGACAATTTTGACAACAAAATATGCAGGAAAACCCTCCAAAACTATAATTGTTTTAAATTCTTGGCAATTTTTCTTTTCTTCTTATAAACCATATCCATTCTACATGGTAAAATAAAACTGACTTTTCTTTCTTAACAATTTTAATATAAATTACAATTTAATAACTTCAATAAGAATGTTTTGAATAAGAGTTGTTTTTTCAAAATGATATTGATGAACTTGAGTCAATATATTTGTAAAAATAATCTTTTGATTGTACCATTATATTAGATCTAAGACTTTTGTGATCCATAAGGTAGATATAAGTCTTCCAGATTAATCACATTGTTAGTATTTAGTTGACGTTACATTGTTAGGATTTGGTCGACGTTTTGAACCTTATCGTGAGGATGAACCACATTAGTTGATTCGAAACATCCACCAAATATTGACAATGTGATTAATCCAGAAAACTTATCTATACCATTATAATTAAATAAACTTAATTTAATTCAATTTATTTTCACTTATATTTAAATCTATCACAAACAATTTACTTAGAGAAAAAATTAATTTAAAAATAATCTTATAATTATATAATTATGATTCAAAAAATATTTTAATTTATATTAAATTTATAATTAAATCCTACCCCAAACAGAATGAGTTAATTGATAAGAGGTAATTATATTTATAAGTGAATTTAAATTCGAACCAAAATAATAAGAATGCTTTTACTCTATTCCAACTTTAAAGATAATCTAATAATTTAGCTCTCAACAATAATCTAATTAACGGAAAAAAAGCAATTAACCTCTGAATTTTTTGATACACCCCCTTACATAAAAGGAAGTGGGCATAATTTGTGGGTGGGCATAATTAGGCATGAGGTTAGAACTTGAAATTCATTGAATATGGATAGCATTGCTTTACTTTATGCTTTGGCCCCTCATGTTCTAATTTTGGCTTGAATTTCCATAGTTTGAGCTCCTCCAACTCCTACTCAACGTTGTTGGTCCCTCGCTGCCATCAGAAAGGGAGCCGTGACCTACACCCGATACTTGTAAGAGCACCGTAATACTTACAAGTCAACAAGATATTTAGAACTGTTGTCAAGATAAATTAACCCTCCACAATATGGGTTCATATTTTTTTTTTTTTTGGGGAAAGTGTAGTTCACAGTATATTTGCTTCCCTAGAAAATCCATTCATCGGTTATCTAACATGGAAAACCCATTTCTCGCTTATCTTTGATGTATTTGTATGGAAAACCCATTTCTCTTACAGAAAATTTATTTGTTGGTTATTTTTCATGTAAAAATTATTCTTAAAAATGACCATGTCAATTTTAGTAAAGCTGGATCCTGAATAGACAAGATAAAAATTACTCTTCCCTCGTTCGAAATACATTCACTTGACACCATGTCAATTTTAATAAAACTGAAACCGATTTGAAAAAATAAAAACGCCACCTCCCCCACCTGAACTACACCCACTTGACACTTAAACATCGCCTCCCCACCTGAACTACACCCACTTGACATTCTAGAGAATAAAATCGCCACCTCCACCGCCTGAACTACACCCACTTGACACATTAGATTGATCATTAAGTTGAGGTTAGCGTGATTCTTTATTCTTGGTGTTGGAGATAACTTAACCTTGACTTATGGGCAGTCCCAGATAAACATTGATGGGACAGCAACGCCCCCTAGCCCTATTGTGAGATGTTAAAGCCATTAATATTAGATGCAGGTGGGGAAACAACGTATGCTGAGCCAAAATACAATATTGTCTATCTCCTGAATAATCTTGGTTTTAACCCACCTGATATTTGATCGTTTGTAAGTAATCGTGGTCGTTACTCCTCAAAATAAAAAGGATTGCACGTGCCAAGTTTAAGTAGTAAGACGACAGCTTCTCGATTTTGTAGGGTAATCCGTTGGTCGTAGTCCAACATAAACGGTTGAGTTCTTTTTAATATATTTGTTTTATCAAATTTGTCTGAATTAGTTTATATATATATATATATTGTCTTTTCGCTCATATCTGTCTAAAATTTGATAGTAAATATATTGGAATTACAAATTTGATTTTGTAAATTTAATATAATCTAAATATTTTTCGTTTTTTTAATGAGTTGAATTTATTTATACATATAAAAACAATATAATTTGACTAAAAAAATATTTTGCATGATTCAAATAAAAAATTCTAAAATAATTATACAACACCATAAATCTATGTCGAGTTTGTGATTTATTAAAAAAATTTCTGCTAAATTAAAATTAGTTTAAGACTATGATTACACAACGCTAAGACTATAGTTATACATTGCTATAAATATAAGTGATATTAGTTCATGAATTATTATTATTATTATTATTATTATTTTAATTTTAATTTGATGAAAAAATTAGCAATTTAATAAAACAAGTTCATAAATTATTATTATTATTTTAATTTTAATTTGATGAAAAAGTTAATGATTTATTAAAACAACTTCTGCTTAAAAAACGTTAGAATACGTGTTATGAAATTTTCATGGGATATTGAATAGTTAATCATAATTTGGAAAAGGTCAAGAGCAACAAATTATGGCTTCTATCTCTCAAGGGCATTTGCACTTTTAATTTTTATCAAAAATGGAGTAATATGTCATTTCGTATGTTAAAATTTTTAATAAAAAAATTAATTAAATGTCTTCTGTCTAGTTGGATAATTGTTAATTACTTTGTCATTTAATGTAATTAAAATGTTAATTACATATATGTAATATTGAAAAATAACATTTGTGTATTGTTTCAATGAAGTAAAATAAAATAAAATAAAATTATATAGATACACTTTGAGTGGGTTTAATGGTTAAAAACATGTGTTTCCTCTTAAGAGATTATGGGTTCAAAACTAGAGGGGGTATAGTATGTATGCTTTCGTAGACTTAAAGTCAAATCATTGAGAAAAAATAGGTCCCTTGTCCCACAAACAAAAAAGTTTCATACACCAATATGACGTAGGGTATGATTTACTAAATTATATTGATATATAAATACATTAATATTTTAAAACTTAAAATATGTATTTACCAACAAAATATTTTATTATAAAGTGAGTGATTTTTTATTTGTAAATAATCATATAAAAAAATTTCCATGGGGCATAAAGAGTTGATTTATTTTTCTTGTATAAATGATTTTAACACATTTAAATTTTGGTAAAAGGAATGTACAAATGATATGGAATATAAATAGTTAATGATAATTTTAGCTAATTTAAATTTTTGGAAAGTTCAACACAAATTTTAACTATTAATAAAGATGAATTATTTAAAATAACATTGTAACTTCAATGTTACCATCGGCCATGACAAAATATTAAAAAGAATACAAAAGCTCTACATGGTAACAAACTAGCAATTGTCCCAAAAGGTACAAAGAGAGGCCGATAGGATTATTAAATTGGAATTATTGAATTTTTCTACAAGAGTTAATTCGTTTGTGGAAAAACTCAGCAGTTACAATGAATTCTTACAGTAATGCCACTGCATAGCAATTTGCAGTACCGCTGTTTTTCATGCGACATAGGCAGTGCTAAGGCAACCTTACAAGTGGTAAAGTGGGATACACGAATCTGAACATTTGAGAATATCAAAGATGAGATCCACATGAACTTGCAGAAGGACCTCCCCTGGTCTGCCAGGTGTTATAAGAGTTGCAACTTTGACACTTGTGTGCAACAATGTGAAAATTTACTTAAGAAGAATTTACTTCAAAAGTTACTCCACAGTCATTGCATAAGATCCAAACCTGCTCAAATGACCGACGAGAAAGTGGTGAGGTATTTTCTCTCACGCTACTAATGGGCTCTAAAATATGCCTCCAAATTATACCACATTAACATCAGATAACTTACCATTTTGTTCTTGTAAGCTTGAGGCATTGGAGTCAAAGCAACCTACATGACAAAAAAAAATATCAGAATCCACTCAAGAAACTTAAAAAATCAATTGCCATTGGACGAAAGAAAATTTCAAGTATGAGAAATCAAAAATAGCAAAAACACATATAATAAGCTACTCTTTATACAACCCATTGCAAGTTGACTTCAAGATGTTCATCTTGTCGAAAATATCTACCTCTCGGTCAAGTTTCTCCCACAATTTAGACATATCACAAACAGATTTGGAGCACACTGGACAAGCAAATCTGCAAAGGACAAACAAACATGTTAGAATGGCAAGACATTTGAAATAAAATTAAAGCTGCTACAAGCTGTGACCACAGATCGCTGAAGAAGGTACCATCAATGGGCATATCAGTGCAAGTATATCTAGTATTGTGTAATAGTATAGGTAGACTGGAAACAAGAGGTTGTGAGCCAGGGCACAAAACAGGCCACATATGAAACTTACTGAAGTGTACCTACACGATAACGCTTTAGGACGGTATTGCATGTAAAGCCATAGGTGGATAAGAAGGGGATTATTGATCATGTGAATAAAATCTCAATACAGGGATATGACTATTCCAGAATTCTGATAGACATGAGCAAAGCTAACTGATCATTAAGCAAAGTCAACTGATTTTTGATAGACATGAGCAAAGTCAACTATTTGACTTTTATCATATCAAGCATATCAGGTATTCTACTATAACAAGATAGCTTGCCATCACATATATAACAACTACAAGGCAGGACACTGAAACCACTGATGTTGTTTGTATAAGAGCAAGAGAAAAATAACATAAATGCACCCGGTATAGCTAGGTAATCCGAAGCTAGCTTAGAAGTGGGTATTATTGGTCGGCTTTTTTCTTCCTCTGCTTCCCCTCTCTCCATTAGAAACAGTGAGCGTCCATACCGATGAAAATGAATCCATTACTATCTTTCTATGCTTTTGCGTTAGAATATAAAGGTCAGGTGCACTGGTTTCGTCATATCTCTCTACAGTTGGAAAGAACCCGAGTGCTGAAGGCGGTCAATGGACTATATGTGCATTGCGAGGCCGAATTCACAGGCATCAAGCGGTGGAAAGCCAGGAAACACGCCAGATTGACGTGGGACGTTGCCCCCCATGGCGAAGAAGAGGTTGGTCTGTGTGTTGTGGTGTCTTTGTGGTTTTCTCCAGATATTGGGTCAAGGGTTCGAGCTTCTTAGAGACCGGGAAACCCCCAGCTCAACTGAACTGCTCTCACTCACTCTGTGTATGTTGTTTGGATTGGATTGCTAGTGGGTCAAATTTGACTGTGGGAGACGGGTCACTGGCTGTGTGTAGGTTTTCTTCCAGTTATTAGCTCTAGAAGAACTACTCCAAAGGATACACGTCCATCTTCTTATTAACCTGGCCATACATGAAATATTCTGGAGCCAGATACCTGAAATATGATAGCAGCTAGTTTTACGAAGCCTTGATTATAAATGACATTTATTTTCCTAAGGAAAGAGTTGGTGTAAAGAAAGAAATGGATATTTACCCAAATGTACCTACAATATCACTACCTATTGTTGTTTCTCACCCCCTCGAGAATAGATTCACTATGCCTGGGTACTTAGAATATTCGTTTTTTTTACATTGTTATTTCAATGATTTATCTGTATTCTAACAACAGACAACAAAATCCGAAACTTCTACCTATAAGTCTATGTGCAGATGCCGTTGTGGAGCCGAAGAAATTAGCGTGTAGCCACTTCTTTTGTTTGAAATGTGTGCCAAAGGTGAGATAAACAAAGCACTCATTTGCATTATTAAATCAATATATTTTTGAAAGAACATATATAATTGATTCAGGCTGCCATTTCTGTGAATTCTGCTGGTGCAGGTAATTAAATTGTCTGAGGAGTGCCCTATCTGTGTGCAACACAAGGGCAACCAGGTCTTTAAACTTTCTAGAAGGAGAGATTTATAATTTGATTATTACCCTTGGGAAAGAGAGCCAGTCCCACACCAAATGAGTGGTAGTTATACAAAATATACATCATGATACTCAGCTTGGTCCATTTCTCAGATGGCACCGGGTCTAAAATATAAAACAATTTGAAAATGGTGCAAATGCAATCCTTTGTATCTATATGAAGATACAGATAATGTACACAGTGCCCTGGGATGCATCAAGGTTCTGCCCTGGGGCCTGATTTATATTTTGTTTTTTTCGACTGAGATCTGCATCCCCACTGAATTGGGATTTTCAAACTGAGCAGGCAGCTAGGAAATTTGTCTACATATAACTATAGAAAATTCAGAAGATACCAAAAAAAGTATAGTTTACAGGAATAGTGTTGGGTATTTTAACCTAGGGAATAATTATTACCTAGTCTAGTGAACTACTGCTGCTACTACTGCTATTACTTGCAGTTATAGAAAACAACTATAGCCGTGATCAAGTTGTAATTCTTCAGTATAGAAAACAAAAAAGCATAGAAGAATTATGGGCGAGCTCCCTTTCATTGTGGCTCAAAGTATCGTTTGTTATAAGAAGTCTTTGAATAGTACAATGAATGACGAGAAGATTTTTCACATTATGTGTATACAGCTTTCATACATTTGGTGCTGATGGTGATTTTTATGTGGATGAATCATATTTGGTGATATATTATTTGTTTGATTGGACTTTGTGGGACACATATATATAGAAATTAGATTCTTCAATTCACAGACCAATTAACACACGTACAGTTATAACATGCTGGGTTGACCTGCAGGAGGCCCGCAGGCACCACAATTTGTAATGCAAGAAAAAGACATTGTTCTGCACGGTTCTCTTTTGAAACTTTCCGTCGTTGGGTTTGCTGCAGAAACTGAATGCGTTAGTAGTTACAAGTATTGTCATGATATTTATCAACAAGTGAGTGTGTGGTGGAAAAGGCATAGTTGAGTTGAGACTTTAGACCTCCCTCTGGCTGTCACAAAACACCCCATGACTAATGCACATTGAGCACCTTTGTTACATGGTTAAAACGATTGGTAAATTAACTGTCATCCACTTTTTGCAGCCACTGGAGGGACAGAATGAATCTCAACATCTCTTCTGCGTACCATCTGGCCCACCTTCCACAAAGCATTCTTACCTTGATGATACCGCACACTGGCACTTCTGATAGAGTGGCCAACTTTGTCCTTGATGACAGACAGGCCCACTCTGGACAGGCATCTTAATGAGGGACCAAGGAGTCGGATGGATGGAGAAAGAGATGCTTGGAAAATAGTTAAACAAGGCGCCAGTACTTTGTATTCATAACTGTCACTCTAGTGAGGCGCTCACAGTATTTTGACAAAAATATGCAACAAATAATTACACACCATTCTGGCAATCCTTTGCTCTAACTTGGTGTAACAAATCTTTTGGCTTTATCAATTCAATCAATTTTGGATTTCCTTTTTAGGCCATAAATCTGTTCAGAGAATTAAAAAACCCCAAGACAATTGAAATCGGCCGGCAGGGAAGGTTTCCAATGCGATTTATCGTCAGATTCGAGGAGATAAGTCGCTTTAAATGTGATAGAGAGAGTTCAATTGGTTGCATTTTTATCTAGTCCTTTTCAGTTTCTAGGTAATTAGAGCTGGGCATGTAAGGATAATGTGGACTTGGCTAACCATGGTGAGAAATGTGTACCTTTCTGGCTCAGGCGTAACAAACTCTTGTGTTTCTGATCAACGCAGTAGGTTTTGGATTTTTTCCAAGTTACAGATCGCTTCAGATACTCTCAAAATCCAGTATAGTTGTGTGTGAACGGGGAATGTTTTCAATGTGGAATGGGAAATTTATGGCCTACAAATCGGTATATAATGAAATATTGTGGAGTAGGTAACATAAATTTTTGGCCACAGATTTAGTTTGCAGGTTGAACAGGACAAAATATATGCAACAGAGCTTCATTTCAGAACATATTTCATGGAAAAACAAACTAAAATGTCCACTGCCTGGAGTTTCTGTTGGGGATTTCACTGGGGAAAAAGTAAACATGCATATATGGGATTTACATAGCCTTGCTTGTTATGAATTTTATGGTCAGTAGACATATCGACTGCCTCATAGCAAAAATAGTATAAGAAAAAGAGATCTGGAAAGAGCCATTCAAGTTCTGTAGGGCTTTGATGATCATATGTAAATTGATGTTACTATCTCTTCTGTATTAATAAAAACAGACATTATATCTAATAAATCCAGGCGATGTTAGTGGGTCCATTGGGTCATCGTGCAGCAGTGAGTTGCACAAGGATGACCTAGATTCAAAACCATTCTATCCTAACACAATTTTGACATGAATTGTCCATAGAAAACTCTGACGGAATAATCATCCTTTCACGCCCTCTCTAATCAATAATAATACACTAACGAAGAAGAAAGTTCATGGAAATTTGTGCACTTACATTTTGGAGCCAAATAATCTCCGAGCTCGAAGACGTAGTGTCCATCTTTATCATCTTCACGCCATGGAGGAGAAATACCGCGCTGAACCGCAGGTCCCTTCTGACCACCGAGCGCAGAAGGCGGAGGATGAGGAGGAGGAGCATGCTCTAACCCTAGCCCTGCCGAAGAGGAAAGGATTCGAACCTGGTGTTGGGCATCATGGGCGCCACCATTATAGAGTAGCGTTCGCTGAGTCTACACACAGCCAGCGACCCGTTTCCCACAGTCAAATTTGACCCGCTAGCAATCCAATCCAAACAACATACACAGAGAGAGTGAGAGCAGTTTAGTTGAGTTGGGAAGCTACCATATGCATCTTTCTCCGAAAACACCATATGCATCTTTCTCCGAAAACACAATGCGCCATTACTACTGGAGCTTAAGAATGCATAAGCTTCCGAAGAAAACAACACGAATTTATTAGCAGAACCGTCTTCATCAATATCCATGAATACACGACGCAGCTCACTTGCAGAACTCTGCGGTTATGCCCGCTCTTTTCCCGATGCCACGTAGCGTGAGATTGCAGAACTCTGCGGTTATGCCCACTCTGTTCCCGACGCCACGTGTCAGCGTGAGAAACAAAGGGACGACGAAAGTCCCTTTCAAAGGAAGGCCTATAGGATTATTGAAAGGAAGAAACCTCTACAGATAGTCAAGCATATACAAAGCTCACTAGTGACCAAGGAAATAACCACGATGACACAAAACCAAAACCAAACCATTCATATCAATATATTAAGTTTAAAACGCGTTCATACTAAAAACTCAATAGATTATTGGCAACACACTTTTTTTTTTAACTAAAAAATAAATTATACCGTTTTACATGGTAAATGAAAAGCGGAGAAATTTGTGATTTCCAAATACTAAAACAAACCACTTACAACTTACATTGCTGGTTGACACTACAACTAAAACATTAACTAATTGTAATATGCTTTTCCACATTGTAATTTAATATTTTAAAATAACCAAGCGTTATCTAATCTATTCCTATCTTCAACTTGTAAACTCAATAATTATTTCTAAAATTGCTGTCCACTTATACCATATATAGAACCACCTTAATTAATAATGATAACCCCTCAAGTGAAGGTCAGATCAACAATAGTTAATTTCAAATAAGGAAAATATTATTTACTTAAACCATGAGTGTTGAAAAAGCATTATTTAAATAGATTATATAAACATTAACCATTCCGCAATATCAACATTATTTACTTGCATTATGTCAACATTTACCATTGCGTGTATCTTGGTAACCATAACCAGATGGAAATAAGGTCGGCCCCGTAATATTATTTACTTGGTTTATGTCAACATTATATTATTTACTTGGTTTATGTCAACATTTACCATTGCGTGTATCTCAGTAACTATAACCAGATGGAAATAAGGTAGGGCCCGTTGTTGTATAGTGCGATTAGAAAGTCAAATTATAATATTCTTAAACCAATACTTATTGTATTCTTATGTGATGTTTAATAAAATACAATTAATTTTGTGATCTATAAATAATTTTGTAACTATTTTTATTTAAACATTAATAATAATAATAATAAATGGGTTTTCCATTGATTAAAACCTCGACTTCCCATCATTTATCATAACCCCCTGTTCAGTATTAATTCTTAGAAGATCACACATGTTTCTTTCATCTGACTTGCAGTGTCTACATTCTCCACATTCTCCAGTAAATAAGGGAAGCACACTGTGACCCTCCTTGAAGTCAGTCACCCCTTCTCCAACACTCTCAACAACTCTGTGTCAAGCAACAGATCTATAGTTAGTGACCAATGCAATGCATTGCATTTTTGCAAAAAGGAAATGAAATGCAAAAAAACAAGGTGATATTGCATCGCCAATTTGGATTACTCCTTTGGCTCATTAATGGAAGGAGATTAATCTACAGGATCATGCAAAATTTGGTAATCGGATGTGCACGTGTATCCTCATGATTTTCTATTTATAAATTTCAGTATTGATTATGCAAGAAAGCAGGATTGGGTTTTGTAATTTGTCAATTACTTTCTTTGGTTGGAGTTTTGATTATAGTTTAAAATTTGGTATTGCCCTAGTGACTGCAACGTGTAACTATGTGATGATACCCGAGCATCTGCGCTCTTCAGTATTGTTCTGCAATAGTTAGAGCTAAGGTTTTCCAGAGATTAAAGTAAGTCTCACTACTCATTTAGAATGGCGATTGAGATTCAACGGCCCAGTTTCAAATGTGGTCTACATTATCAATTTAGTATTTCATAATCGGCATGGCCAAACTGTCTATTTTGATTTTCGCAAATTCAATTTCAAAAAACAGTGTTTGGAAATATTTATTTCAATTGTGGATTGGTTTCATGGTAAACCAAAACAGAAAATCGCTTTCCTTGCACATATATGCTGCCCCGAATTGTTATCATTATCAGTATTATTATCTTCTCCCAACAGCGACAGAATGACGGATATATGCACAAGAGAAGAACCAAAAAGACAAGTACTCCAAGATATCCACTGAAAAGAAGCCTATAATCACAGAATCATTACTGCAGTAGAGTGTTTACATTGTTACTTTAGCTCTCAGAGGCCTCAAGTAAACTCTAGGTGCAAATTTCAATAGTTTTGCACAATCATGTATGATTTAATAAATATTGAGGTTTGCAGCTCAACATCTTTTTTATCTCTCTCAATGCTTAATAGATCCAAGTAAAGGTGAAGCTATGCTAGTTTACAGTTGTTTGAAGTTAGGAAGAAAGGCAAAAAATGTCATCATATTTTGACTATATGGTAATTTAAAAAAAAATGGCATTGGTTCTTTTTCCATTTTTATATTAGTGTTATATACACACACAAAGATCTCCTGCACCCCAGACTGTAAAGCTCCTCACTTCTCTTGACCCAAATACAAAACTCAATTGATTTTTATAAGTCTATAAGTGCATGCTTCAGTCCAAAAATTGGCTCCAAACAGCTCATACAATATAATAAAATATGGTTATACAGATCTGTGCAGGTGTCAAGTGAATGAAAGAAAATTTACCACAGATTTGTCCATACTAGGGCACCAGAGGGGTTTTGTACCCAGCAATGTGCATACTGAATATGTGCTCAGAATTATCCCACAACTAAATGTCTGTTCATCCTCAACTCTTTAGGGCCCAACATGTGCCAAAAAGAACAATCTCAAAAGATTGCATGTCAGCCAAAAATAGCTTGACTTAAAATATAACAAGAGAACAGATACAATTGACATTGAAGCATCTCCATCCAAAGACCACAACTGTAGTTGAATCAAGTGTGTTTCTTATAGTGGAGAAAACAAGGGATCTATCATGAATCAAATTGTGTTCTTATAGTAGAGAAAACAAGGGATCTATCTTATTTGTGAAAAGCACTCACCATAATCCCCAACTTTCTGACAGAATTAAGTCTTCTTGTTTCATGACACATGTACACACTTGGCTCACAAAAGTTTGAATGATCCATAGTAATCTATATCTACCAGAAACAATTGCAACATAGCAAAATCATCCTGAACCAACAACTATCACATGCCACGTACCAACACTAATTCTGAAGGGTTAATCCATAATAGTAATACTTTAGGTGAGATCACGTAATTAAAGAAAACCATCTCTAAGCATCTTGAACCCCAATGTCTATAGGTCTCGTGTGAATTCTATGATAGGTGCAACAAAATATATAAGAGTTCAGTTTTGCAACAGTTAATGGAGGTTTTGCAATTTTTATGCAGGTAATGGAGATTTTGCAATTTTTATGCAGGTGTAAGCAAGCCTAATATGATTTCACAAAATTAGACAAGAACAACAAATCGTTTTGCTTATGACTGCTTTCAGATTAACATTTACGAATGCGGTCTCCATTGAGCTATTAAAATAATAATAATAATAATAAAAAATAAATAAATCATTATTTTTCCTTTTTTAGTATGAAATTATATTCTGAAAAATTTCATGCAAATTTTGTTAGCTATTAAAGCAACTCCAACTTGGATCCACAGAGTCGAACATCACCGACTCAAGCTGTCTTCCATAGGACACGATACACGAGAGCAAATTCGGATATTTTGCATAGGAAATTGGCAGTCGTAGAATTTGACATCACATTTTTCAAATAAACTATGATGATAACTTCTAGTTTCATTTGGGCAAAATACCGAGCAAATTCGGATATTTTGCATAGGAAATTGGCAGTCGTAGAATTTGACATCACATTTTTCAAATAAACTATGATGATAACTTCTAGTTTCATTTGGGCAAAATACCAAATGGTATTCAACTGAAAATTAAGGCCATATCACAGGGCTATACACTAACCATCAATTTCTGTAGTGCACTACCTATTTGAGACTTGAGAGAGCAACAACAAAAGAAATGTCTCCCAAAACAAGAAATATGAAAACTTCAAATAAAAAACAGCAAGAAAGCAAAACCATTCTGAGGTTCAGCAAAACATTGACTGATGTAACAAACAAAATATAAATGCACAAGGACGTTCATAAAGAGTTCCTGTCGATGATCAAGGTAACAGTTAACTGGGACAGCGAAGAATTTTACCAAAATCTAACTGACTAAATATTTAATATGAAAGGCTACTAACATGTCATTCACCATGAAAAGCATGACATTGCAGGCACCATCTGCCCAGTGTTAGTCATCAGTTCAAACAGCCAAAATCATCACGTACGTACACATGATATATTATAGACCCCAGTACCATCTGCAGTGCCTGCTACTATCATACCGTTTCAAAGGTTGGCTGATTGATGTTCATTGTGTTCAGTTACATTCCTTATTAGCATCATTAATAATAATATTATATACTTACATCAAGACTAAAACTAAAGCAGCATTCAGATTTAACTCAGCTGTTATTTACACCTAAGTTGATCTTATATCTTGTTACATTAACAGCATTGATTATCTACACCTGCGGCACAACTACAGGCAAAGAAGGCTTTCAAATAGATTAAAAATCAAGCTGAGAATCATTCAAACTTCAACTCAGACATCAATTTACATCATAACCAAAAGTAAAAAGGCTTTTACTAATAGATTCATTACATCATAACCAAAAGTAAAAAGGCTTTTACTAATAGATTCATTTTGAAACGGGGCATTGTCGAACAAATTAACTTTTAATCCATTTTTTTTTCCAGGAAAAGGTGAAAGATAATAATAATCAGACTGAAGACCGCAGCGTAAATACAGTTAAGGAAGCAGCTGATGCAATTAAACCACGAGCTTGTCCATGGATACATAGTTATAACACCACCATCACTCTCTGCATTATCCAACCTGTAAACCAAAAAATATGCTCACAAAAATTATGATTAACTCATGTATAGTGGTGGTGTTGAAAATAAAAGATGAAAACTAATGGTTACTTACTGAAAGTCTATCTTGTACTTTGGATAACGCTTGCAAATGAAATCTACAAACCCTGATAAAGTGGTGCTATGGGCAGAGCAAATGTATCTTTCTCCCACTGTAGGTTGTTCCATCAAAAACAAATGAGCTCTACAAACATCTTCAATATGAACAAAAGATGTCACAATAGACTTCAATAATCCTTGCCATTATGTGTTTCCTGCAATTCAATCATGGCTTTTTATCGTTAATTTGATTTTATTTAAATTTGGAACATACCCATATTTAAAAGATAAATGATATTAAATCTACGGAATGTTTATCGTTAATATGTAAAACCTAATGGTGAGATTGTAACCTCATACCTCATTATTTTCTATTATATAGAACCTGAGGTTGCCGTGCCACATCAATTATTAAAAACAAACCCAAAAAGAGAAAAACAAAACAAAAAAATCAGGCTCGAGTTTGTGAAACCTGTGATGAGGGACATGGTTACATCGACGCTGGAGGGAATTGTCGTTGTTAGCCAAGGACCCACTACTGTGACTGGGACCATACTGACAACTTCCATTTTGTTTTCTTTAGCAAATTGCAGGGCAGCTTGGTCTGCCAGGGTTTTTGACACATAATACATCTGAATGCATTCAATCAATGAAAACCGTAAAACTTCCTACAATGTTCAATTTAAACCAGAAATTCGTGCAATAAACTTACCCAACCAGGGGGTTTATTTTGTCTGATGAGATCTACTGAGCTCCAGCATGATTCATCGATGATTTCCACTGGTTTCTCTGGAAAAGAAGCAGCACTGGCAGATGATGTGTAAACCACACGCCTTACACTTTTGGTTGCTAGGCAGGACTTGAGAACATTCAGAGTTCCTCTCACGGCAGTTTCAATCACCTCTCTCTGTACAAAACAATTCGATTAATATCATATCGTTGTCCCAAAAACATCGGTAACTTACTTCTTTACTGTTTCACTTACCTCTGGATCTTGGGAACCAAAATCTGTAGGAGTTGCAACATGAAAGACGCCGCGGCAGCCATGGATGGCATAGTCAAAGCTCCCTTCCTCGCAGAGATTTGCTCTGAAAAGACGAAGCCTCTCTTGGGCCCCTGAGAGTGAGAGAAGGGATGAGTTCTTTGATGGGTTGTGTGGATCTCTGAGAGTGGCATGCACTGTGTACCCATTCTCCAGCAGAGTCTTTACGAGCCATTAAGCTAATTTTTTTACTTTGAACTTCACCTTATTATAAATTTTGAAAATATTTTAAAATCTAAATAAAACCAATTGTGTGCTTTCTCTTGTTTTTCCTGTTATCTGTAAGAATGACCAAAAAGGTGTGAATGCTAAAAATGTAACAAGTTCAGCCAAACCTTGGAATTAAATAAATTTTCCCATAAAAATTGTCAATATTATTTTTATAATGTATGGATTTTGACCTATTCATATCATCGTTCTATCAGGCGAAAAAAAGAATTCTAAAAGTTGTCCGTTCCAAAACTTCAGATGCAATTCATTTCCCAAAAAACCTTTTACAGCAATACCGATTCTCTTTGTCAACAAGTAAATCACAAATCGGGAATTGCCTAGGTTATATTAGCAAAGAAGAGAGAGGTGCGAGGTTCGAATCTCTTTCCCTCCCCGTTAAAGTGTTTTGTATCTTAGCTTCGTAACTGACACAAATCAATCCAATAACGAAAAACTTGGTAACCAAAATAATTCGGTGACAATTTCGACTAATAATGTGATATCTGAAGGCAAATAATGAAGCATAAAACTTAATTCAAACAGTAAAGAAAACCTGAACACTCGAATTAACTATTCCTCACAATTCATGATAAAAAAATAACATGAAATTGACACAAATATGCAAAGAGCCGGGCAAATAACCTGGTCAATTCTTCTCTTCTGAATTCCAAATTGGGTACCTTTAAACCATCTCAGCCAATATATATCAGTACCACCTCTGTCCCGTGAATTTTCCTCCGCCGCTGAGTTTATAATTTCTCCCGTGTCCGACGATGAAGCTGGGAATAGCAGAAGCGAAAAAAGTAGCAGTAACCCCAGAAATCCTCCGTTAGGCCTGTGGATATTCATTCCCTAAGATGCGCTAATAAAATGTAAATTCGCCAGAAATAAATCAATATGCAGTAAAGATCTGCTCCAACATCAATGCCGAAACGCTTTGACAAATTCCCGTCACTTGCTGTTCTCAATTGAGACACCACAAACAGTGTTTTTCTTCCCGTCTCGACAAAGGGGTGGAATAGAAAAAGGAACTACCCGCTGTCTCCATTGCGCGTATGAACCGTGGACCAGAGGCAAGCAGGCGGAACATTCTTGAAAATGATTGAACTACCTATTTGGACTGCAAATTTTCGTTGAAAAGTCGGTCTATTGACAGAAACGGCAGTTCTGCTAAATGTGGGAAGCCCGTATAAAATATCCATGAATACACGACGCAGCTCACTTGCAGAACCCTGCGGTTATGCCCGCTCTTTTCCCGATGCCACGTAGCGTGAGATTGCAGAACTCTGCGGTTATGCCCACTCTGTTCCCGACGCCACGTGTCAGCGTGAGAAACAAAGGGACGACGAAAGTCCCTTTCAAAGGAAGGCCTATCGGCCTAAATATTAAAGAAAATAAACTCTCCTTAATGTTTTATTCGATGACAATGACTGACTTTTACCTATTATTAAAAGGTAATCTAGCACGAGGCGTAGAACATAGAGTCAATGAATATGGACACAGTGACAAACCTCGTAAATAAATATCGTCTCTTAAGTAAATATAACATTTTCAACGTAACACTTTTGAATTGCGGAAAATTAATATAGTTTTAGTGAAACTAAACTTCATAGAGGTCAAATAATTATAATTATAATTCTGATATCAGATTCGAAAAGGATCCCTGTAGGGTAAGGTAGGAAACATAGTTCTTTGTCCACTCTTTGTTTTGTTGGTTTGTTGGAGTTGTTGAGTCTCGTGAGCACCATTTAATAAAATATGTCTCATCTTCGTTTTGGAAAACGAAAGAACACACTCCACGCTACCATAAAGATGACACGTCATCATCAATATGATTGACAATATATATATATTTCGATATTATTTAAAAAAATACGCTGCCTTTTATCTAGTGCATAGCCCGGCTTTTGACCCACGTGATCTTTGACCATTTGTTAAGTCACACAGGTCGTTGTCAACTTTCCATAAATAGGGTCATGTATGACAACTCACAATTTTGCGCACGCACGAAAGGCAACTTGCATTTAGCATTATGTTAGCACTGGACGTGCAATTGACGGCATTAAATTTATGGACGGCGACTGGTTCATGTACCAACACAAGAACGGTCAAAGTATTGACTTGACATATATTTCACTCGTGGGTGTAGATTTTCTAACAATTGGAATTTGACAGTTTTCATACCTGGAACTGGGAAGAGGTCTATTTGTTATAAAATTTGGTATTTAATTCGAAAATAAAATCCTAAACCTCGTGAGCATATTCGTGCATGTCCATGCTATGACGTGTAATGGAAGGACACGTGGATATTGTGGCGCAACGTCGAGACATGAAATTTAATGTTGCTAGGTGCGGCGTCGGGTAATGTTGCTAGTGGCATGCTGACTTGTCGTGACTGTTAATAAATATTATTGAAATGGTTGCAAATTTCTACAAGCACTTCATAAGAAAATTTGGCGATTGGTGCGCCGTTGAGTGTGGTTTTTTTAATATTTTCAACAACAGAGGACATTAAAAAAAATCTAAAATAATATTATAAGAGATGTAAAAGAATTTTTACATAATTTTTTATAATAAAAGATATTTTAAAGTGGATATTCATTTAAAATTGTGATAGGACTTGGATGACTTTCACTGTTTTAAGTCAAAACAACTCTATCCTATGATGTAATATTAGGTGCAGTTTTTTGGACAATTTTTTTTCGGAAAAAGTAAAATGAGTGACATTTTTTATTTTGTCATTTTGTAGGTAAAAGTAAAATGATTTTTTATATTATAATTTATTAAATAATTTTATCTAAATTGTAATTTTAAATTAGATTATAATATAAATTATATATCTATATATATATATCAATGTTGTGAAAAGCGCGAGCGGGATTAAATCGGCGGCGGGAATAAAGCAGAAAAAATCGGAAAAAGCGGGAAAAAAGCATTTGGTACAAAAATATTCATTTTTTTTTCATTTTTTTTTCAATTTTTTTAATATCTAAACCATCTACAACATAAAATAAATACATTGACACATAAATATGATAAAAAAACTAATATATAAGATGTTTATCATTTCTAGCGCTAAAATCACACATAACATTGAATCATGTCCTGAATAGTAAGCCCTGACTCCTGAGTCCCAGCTCAGCCTCAAAATATCAACAAAAAATATGATAATGTATCTCATCATGTCATAATGTCATATACAATAAAATGAGGTCTAATCCTATTGATTTCCTCTACCCCTCTTGCGAGAAAATGCCACAGCTTTCCCTTTCCCTCTAGATGTAGATGCTAGTGCCTGTGCTGGTGGAGATGGCAGTGGAGTCTGATGTGCTCTAGAAGCTGAAGAACTAGAAGTAGGAGCTATAGGAGGTAGACCACATCCTCTACTGGTGGCAGGGGTAGCCCGAGCAGGTGGTGTCACCTGGAAACATTACAATCTCCCAATCCTAAAATCCTGAAAAACTGATAAGTCTGCTGGATTTTAAATGAAATCTAAAATTCTACTTTCTCCATATGAAATCCAATGAGGCTGGAACCACTCTCAAACATCCTGAGTCATTTCATGGTAATGTTAAAAATTTAAGTAAAAGGATGAAAATGAATATTAAGGAGAATGTCACTTTTACTTTAAGAATTTAACATTACCATGAATAGCATATCCATACTAGGGCCTAGAATTGATCATTAAGCTGCCCCACTCAAAAATTATTTGTTTCTTTCCAAAAAAATTGCATGAAAAAACCCAAATGACCAAATGAAAAACCAAATTTTTTTTTATAAAATCGTGCTGTCCTGGCAACCCAGCGCTTTTTTTGAAAAAAGCGCGCTTTTTTCGAAAAAATCGGCAAAAAAATTTTTAGCCGCTTTTTTCCCATAAAACGCGCGATTATATCGGCTTAGGGAAAAAAGCGCGATTTAAAAAAGCGCGATTTAATCGCGCTTTTAACAACACTGATATATATAATTGTACTAAATGGATTAAGATTGTACTGTCAAGAGTAGCATACGGAAGACATGAAATGACAAACCAACACAAGAGGAGCTCACAGGTGCGGATAAGCAGGAGCTACCTCAAGCAAAACGCCGCACAGGGTTCACATTAATCTCCAATATTAAATAGATACAATTTGTTAGGGACAACAAATCATATCCCTGAATAATAGGAACTGAATAATTATGAATAGGAAAATCACAACTATGTAACAAGAAGAGCCTATTCTCCATTAATTCTAACACTCCCCCTTAATGAAGAAAGGGTTCTTAAACACACCTAATATGTCCCTAAACAACTCAAACTTCAGTCTTTCCAGAGGCTTAGTAAATATATCAGCCATATTATCACAAGACTTACAATATTCAACACAAATCTCTTTGGACTGCACCTTTTCACTAACAAAATGACATTGAGTGTCTATGTGCTTAGTGTTTTTATGAAATACGGGATTGTAAGCCAGTTTGATGGAACTTTGGTTATCGCAATTGATAACCGTAGCTTTTGTCTATTCTTCCCCTGCATCTTGGAGAAGTCTGCGCAACCAAACTGCCTCACATGCTGCTGCACACATAGCTTGATATTCTGCTTCTGCTAAGGATAAGGCTACAGTATGTTGTTTCTTGCTGCACCAAGAGATGACCCTGGATCCAATGCTAAAGGTGTAACCTGTAATTGATCTTCTATCATCTAAATTTCCCGCCCAATCAGACTCTGTATAACCTATCATGCTAACATCAAATGAATCAAAATACAAAATACCAAAGTCTGAAGTTCCTAACAGATACCTCAGTACTCCTTTTGCTACAAGCTAATGGTTCTCACGAGGTTGAGTCATGAACTGACTCAAAACACTCATAGCATAAGCTAGAGCTGGTTTCGTAGTATTCAAATAAATAAAACTACCAACCAACTGTTTGTACAATGTTGCATCTGCATATTTCGAACCATCATTCACCTGAAGTTTGTTGTTCTGTTGTAAAGGCACAAATGCAACCTTGCACTCATCCATTTTAAATTTAGTCATTAAACTCTTAGCATACTTACCCTGGGACAAGAAAGTTTGGCTTGAATCTCTCCAAACTTCTAGACCCAAACAGTAATGCATTTCTCCAAGGTCCTTCATCTCAAATTTCTGTGATAACTGCTGCTTGATTTCTTCAATGAGTTTGTCTACACTTCCTGTCATGATCAGATCATCTACATATAAATAAATCAACACTATCTGCCCCTCATCATTAAACATAGTATACAAATTAGGATCATTTTTGCTCCGTTTATAACCATGCATGAGGAAAAATGAATCAATTTTGTCATACCAGGATCTAGGAGCTTGTTTTAAACCATATAAAGCTTTCTTTAGTCTATAGACTAAATGCTCTTCTCCCTTCTTAACAAACCCCTCAGGCTGCATTAAGTATACTTCTTCTTTTAAATCACCATTTAAGAAAGCAGATTTAACATCTAATTGATGTATTTTCCAATGATGCTTAGTGGCTAAAGCAATAATCAATCTAATAGTATTTAATTTTGCAACAGGGGAAAATGTTTCCTCAAAGTCAATACCTTCTTTCTGGGAATACCCCTTTGCAACCAACCTTGCTTTATACTTATCAATAGACCCATCTGCTTTAAATTTTAACTTAAATAACCATCTGCAACCTATGGGTTGTTTACCATGAGGAAACTTTACTAGATCCCAAGTATTATTCTTAATAATAGATTCATATTCCTCTTTCATTTCTTCCTTCCATTCACAACTCTTACTAGCTTCATGAAAATTAGAAGGTTCTGCAATGTTTAACATATCAGTCATGAGCGCACAATCCCTATACTGAGCTGGTAACTGTTTTGGCCTGCTAGATCTCCTGAGTGGTGGGGTGTCAACTATTCTGCTCTGTTCTTCTCTTTATGGACTGAACTCAATTTCCTCCTCTTTATCTTGTTGTTGTTTCTGTTACTGTTGACTGATCCCCGTTTCAACATCCTCATCTGAAAGTAAGGGTACATGCCATTCTTCATTATCTTGAATAGGATTTCCATCATCAACCTGTTCATGGAATACTATGTCTCTACTAACAAACACCTTGTGAGTAGAAGGATCAAACAACTTGTAAGCCTTATACTCACTGCAGTATCCAATGAAAGTGCATTTATTGGCCTTTGAATCTAACTTCTTCCTGTTTTCTTTGGGAACATGCGCAAAAGCTTTACAACCAAATACTCTAAGATGACTTACTACAGGCTTGAAGCCAAACAATGCTTCAAAATGAGTTTTATAATCAAGACTTTTAGTGGGACTCATATTCTTCATATACACTGCAGTATTAACAGGTTTTGCCCAAAAACCATTAGTTAGATTCTTACCTTTCAACATACTGCGAGCACACTCCACCAGTGTTTTTTTTTCCTCTCAGCTACTCCATTCTACTGAGGAGTGTAAGGCGTTGTAAATTTCTGCTGTATACCATGCTCTTTGCAGTATTTGATGAAATCCCCTTTCTTGAATTCTCCGCCTTGATCTAATCGAAGAAACCTGATGAACTTTCATGTCTGCTTTTCAATCATGTTCCTGAACTGCTTGAAATACTCAAAGGCATGACTCTTCTGTCTAAGAAAATACACCCATGTGAATATTGTACAATCATCAACAAAGATTAGAAAATAGTAGGCCCCACCTAACGATCTTGTTTGCATATGCCCACATAAATCAGTGTGTACAAGTTCGAGTGTATCCCTCTGTTTCCTATCTTTAACAGCAAGAAATTCATCTCTATGTTGTTTACCGAATGCACATGCTTCACAATCAATATGCAACTTTTTCAAAACAGGAAGACCATCTACCATACCTTTATTCTGCAATAGAAGAAGATCACTGAAATAGATGTGCCCAAGTCGCTGCTGCTACAAGTTTTCAGCAGACTTATCCGGTGACATCAATGCTTGTTGTGGTGTACTCTTCACATCCAGATTGTAGAGTCCTCCTATACGAACACTTGTAGCAATAGGCTTCATCTGGTCCAACAAGTCTTTAATGATACAATAAGATTTAAAGAATTCTACCTTGAGATCCTGATCTGTAATCTTTAATACAAAAATTAGGTTCTTCTTAATACTAGATACATACCACACATCAGATATATTCCTGATGTTTCCATTAGGCAGAGTGACAAGGACATCTCCATGTCCATTGATCTCGTACCCTCTATCATCTCCAAGGTATACTTTTACTCCAGTTTTGGATTCACTAAAATTTTTGAACCATTGTCTTTTACCTATCATATGTGAGGAGGCTCCAGAATTTACGAACCAAATTTCTAATTCATTCTGTTCAGTGGCTAGTGCAGTCTCAACCATAAATAATTTGACATCCTGGTTCTGATCTGCATCAGCCAGATGACCTGCATGTCTTCTCTGCTTGTACCTCTCCCCATCTGCCTTTTTCTTATGGAAAAATTTAGCAATATGGCATATCTTACCACAATAAAAACATTTAGGAGCAGAGTCATGTTTATGCGAGGTCATACCTTATGGTGTCCTTTTTCGTGATACATTGCCTTTCCTGTGATCAACCACTGCTTTCCCTTTCGGCTTGAACTTGGTCATCAATGCAAGATCTGGATTTTGAGGTTTGAGGGACAACCTCCTTTCTTCTTCTTGTAGCAAGATACCGATAATCTCTTCAAAGACTAGAGGTTTTTCTCTTGCATTCAATCCCGTTATAAACATCTGATAATCATCCATCATGTCGTTCATGGTAATCATCACAAAATCATCATTCGCCACAATCTGACCAATATCAGTTAGTTTATCTTTAACCTCCTTTATCTGGAATATGAATGAAGAAACATACTCATTCTCCTCCATCTTGATGGAGAGAATCTTCTTCCTGAGGTACAAAGTTCGACTGATGTTCTTGATCTCGTACATTTATTTGAGAATCGTCCATATGTCATTCGTCATCTTACACTCCTGAATGTGAGGGATACTACAATATTTGACTGATAACTTGAGGAGAACCTTTGCATTTATCTCCCTTTTCTCCTAGTCTTGAATCGTTGTATTCGATCCACCAGTTGCAGTAGTCGGCTTGACCTCATCACCGGTGGCAATGCCATAGGCATTCTGTCCCTCAAGCAGGGTCTAGAGCTTAAACTTCCAATTAGTGTAATTGGAACCATCAAGCTTATTACTCTCATTGAGATAAGCTTCAACAATTTGATTATTCATCTTGAATGAATAAAACCTTCAATAATTTAAACAAACCCCAGATCTTCTTTACAAAAGAAAATGCTGACCCCAAATTCTTTTTTTTTTAAATGCCCCCTTAATATCAGATAATAATCCCTTCAAATAAAGAGAGCCATTCAATTAAAAGAACTCCAAAATTTTTAATTAAAGCTTTGAAAAAAAACTTCAATTAAAAAAAACTTTAATTATCTGAGCGATAATTATTGAAACATTTTGTTGCAAGGGACCATTGCAGCAAGTAAAAAGATGGCACATTCAATTTTCACCAACCAACTTCACCACACCAATTATTTCTACACCACACCAATCTCTTTGCTTACGCTGGCGCCCACCATGGGGAGGAGAAGGAGCAGCAACAAACCAGCATCAAGTAGCGAAGGAAAAGACAAACTCGGTCTGCGGCTATCACCCTCAGCCACTCTACGCGCGCTCTAGAAAGATCGCTCTCCACACCTGCGACTGGTCTCTCCACAACTATTACCACGCCCTCTTTCTAGTGCCACGACAAACAAAGAATCCACGGCCTCTCTCAGCCCACTACGCATAGCAATCAGATCTCAACACTTCTGCACACGGCCTTCACATGGTAATCCACACCAGTCTACGCACGTAGGATACCATGCAACAACGTCTGCTCACGCCATAGCTGCCACAACCACCTCAAGCATGCGTTCAAAGGGAAACATGCAGCTACAGGGTCACACAGCCACCACGCAGCCCTTGCAGCCGAATTTCTCTTTTGGTTCACGACAATCCCTCGGCGAGTTGGCCTCCACGTAGTCCCTCTCTTGTTTACACAGTTGGTGCTCTTATACACCACGGTCTCGCGAAGATCATCGCAGCTATGCAAATCTTAGTCGCAAACATCTACCCACCACTCGCATCGAGTTTTTAAAATTAAAACCGTGTGAATGGGCACAGTGCGATCGTCGCACTTTTCCACCCAAACCTCGTGATGAATTCACTTCAATTGCGCCCTTCACTCAGCATACAAGATTAACAGTCCTGCAGCTCTGATACCATGTCAAGAGTAGTACAGGGAAGACATGAAATGACAAACCAACACAAGAGGAGCTCATAGGTGCGGATCACCAGGAGCTACCTCAAGCAAAACGCCGCACAGGCTTCACATTAATCTCCAATATTAAATAGATACAATTTGTTAGGGACAACAAATCATATCCCTGAAAAATAGGAACTGAATAACTATGAAAAGGAAAATCACAACTACGTAACAAGAAGAGCCTATTCTCCATTAATTCTAACAATTACTAATGAAAAAACTAATCTCCGATAAACTTGTCGTCCCTCCTATCTTTCCTCTAACCAAAGGAATAACTTGTATCTCAAAGGATTTCGTTCCTCCAAATCATTGTATTTAAATATACTCGTTAACAAATAAGATTCAATTGATTTTCTATTTTGTTAGCTTAGGTTTAAGCACATTCATTTCATTTGTTTTTTCTTTTTTTTTTAATTGATGTGAGTAAATTTTGGTTTAAGCACATTCGTTTCCTTTGTTATTTGTTTTATTAATGTGAGTAAATTTATGTGATTGTAAATTATATTAGCTTAGATTTATTTTAGTTTTATATTTATTAAATATTGAGAGAGATTAAATTTCTTTTCACTTTAAAAATAGGTTTGTATCTCAAGAGATTTAATCTTGAATTAAGGTTTTTGTGATCTATAAATTGAATATGAGAAAACTTTCGGTAAAAATCACATCATAAGAGATATGTGGATTGTTTCGTACCATCTAAAATCACATCATAAGAGATATGCGATTTGTTTCGTACCATCTAGTGTGGTTTATCGTCATGACAAGATGAACCACATTGGATGGTTCGAAACACATCGACATATCTCTTGTGATGTGATTTTCACCAATTTTTTTTCCATATTAGATTTAATCCTCTTGACACTTGGTAGATCGAGTATGAAGATGGATCTAGACTAGTTTAATTATTAATTATTAATTATAATAATAATTATTATTTTTAGTTTTTTGTAATTTGAAAGAGTCAAAACGTGTTGCTTATTATTATTATTGACTAAATCAAAATGTTTATTAGACATTTCAACGTCTCTATCATATTGGGTTGGAGAGTACCTCTGGGCAAAATAAATTCACAATGTATTTATTTAATTAGATATAGCTAATCATATGCATATTTTAAATTATGTGTTCAATGAGTTTGGTACTATGTGAATACTTTAGTGATGATAACAAATTAATGTAAATTATATATATATATATATATATTATTTATCTTTTTTTTTCTTTTTAAATAGGAGAATTGGTAGATTTATTGAGAAGACTTAGCGCTGCCCGCCCAAGGTCGCGCCCTCGGGCCCTTGGGTGGGGTTGAGATCCGATATGATTGAGATAGTGAGATTACCCTATACTCTTGAACCTAATGCAACTACTCACAAGCCATGTTAGACATGTAAACCAAGTTTCATACCTAAGTAAAGCCTCTATATTAGTTTTTGAGGCCTTTATATTAGTTGAAAAAGTAACCCAATAAACTTCGTGAAGATTATCTTTACATTATTATAGATATTTCTTTTTTCTTTTAAAAAAAATAAATAGTATTTCATAAAATATGGCAAACGTGGCCAAAACCATTTACGAAGATTTACAAAACATAATTATGTAATTTCAACGACTTCCATGTTCCAATATATCCATGGGAAGGTCTTCTGGCCCCTAGATTAATATTTTGCACTAGTATCTACCATATACTCTACAAAATTGACCCAAAAACGAAAAGAACTTGCCATACATATAAACTATAAAACTAAACTTTTAAACTTCTGTAGGGTTCAAAGGTCCAACTTCATCTTTGTTCTTCCCGTTAACAACTTTTTCTTTGCTCATTCTTCTAGTTGCCACAGCTACTCCAACCTGTGCGTGCATCTCCATGGTGTCCAAACCCAATTTTCTGCCTGTATCTCAGAAACCTCTGCAAAGAGAGCATCATTGACCAAATCAGTGTTGTGGGAAATCAACTATGTTTCTAGCTTGATAAACTTCCTCTCCATAGTTGTCTTCAGTCCTTCGAACTTTGCGGCCATTAACGCAACATTCATCGCCTTGTCGTTCTCTAGAATATCCAAACGACGTGACAAGAGGTCTATACACCCCATTAACAATTTGTACAAGAATTTCACCGTCCTTTTCCATTTTCCAGCATCCCCTCCAGAGGTTGGGCTCCCTCCAACACCATTGGGTCATTGCACAAACTAGGCTTCAAAGAGGACTGGGATAAGCTAAAAGAGATTGTCCAGAAGTCCAAAGGAGCAAACATGTATAATCCTCCGACGGTCGGATGCTTTCCACTTCCACAACTACACGCATTAATCACATATCTTACTTGATGCTTTCCAAGACACCAAACAAACATTCCCTATTGAAATACTACTTTCAATTGCAGCACCAATTAAGACAACAAATCGAGACTAGATTTTTCCTTACACGGTGCAGATTTTGTTTTTCGGGATCAAGGACATCAAACATTTAAGAACACAAAAATCATGGCAGAGTTGGTAAAAAAGTAAACACCAGGTTTTATTTCGGACATGGAGAATGTACCGCAACATCTAGAAATTTCAGGAATTAAACTTATTTGTCTGCCCCTCCATACCTTGTTTTAATTTCTAGTCTTGTCATAAAAATTTTAAGTAGTTTTCTGTGTGTTGTTGAAATGTAATGCGCAGCAGCGCGAGCTCATATGAATGAAACTTTTATGCACAGCAGTGCAGAGATTGAAATGTAATGTTTTCTGTTTGTTGAAGAAAACGAAAGGGAGCACGCAGCAGCGTGAATATAATGTTTGTTGTTGTCCGTTGAGAAATGTAAGTGAAGCGCATGTTATGAAACCAGCTCAAGAAAGATAGAAAAGATAGATCAGCGCCTTAGAATTCAGCCTCTTCGAGGGGGCAACCTCCTTTACATTACATAAAGGAACAATTCTTGGATGATTCAAATGACAAAACCTCCTTTCTATATATAGGAGTCTAAGGAGTCACAATATAATCTAGCCGACCTAACAATAATAATATAAAGCCCAAAAATGACAATAGAGGGATTCTAAGGGGCACAGTAATAACAATATGGGGGCAATAGGGGCACAATAATATTAGTAAGGGGTATAACTACAATAGTAATGGGGTAATCACTAGTATTATAGGGACCCAACATGCCCCTCTCCTTCAAAAAAGTGTTGTCCTCAACGCTTGAGTAGTTCTGGATACTTCTGCATAAAATTCTCATCCTCCCATGTGGAATCTTCAGCGGATAAGTTCTTCCACTTGATAAGATACTCTGAAATTGATCAATTTCGTAGCTGTTGAGTTCTTGTTTTTGTGACTGCTTCCGGTTCCAATATAATTTTTCCTTCCTCGTCAAGTTCTGGCAATATTGTTTGAACTGGGAGCTTGTCACCTATAACCTTCTTTAAACATGAAACATGGAAAACTGGGTGCAATCGAGAAGCTGCAGGAAGCTCCAATTTGTATGCCATAGTACCAATCTTTTGCAACACCTTGTACGGACTATAATACTTTGGTGATAATTTATTATCCTTCTTAGCTTGCTTGAGGGACATTTGCTTATATGGTTGTAGCCGTAGGAATACCCAATCACCTACATCAAAACTTCTTTCACTGCGATGTTGATCTGCCTGTTGTTTCATTCTATTTTGTGCCAACACGAGGTTATCCTTTAAGAGTTGGAGGACTTGTTGTTGATGTTCGATGTGATGTTCCACTGCCTGAACCTTAGAATTTTCTCTTAAATATGATGTGATGGATGGTGGTTGATACCCATAAAGTGCCATAAATGGGGTCATTTTTGTTGCTGTATGGAAGGAAGTGTTATACCACCATTCAGCCAGAGGCAACCATTTGACCCATTGTGTCTGTTTATCAGATACAAAGCAACGAAGATATCCTTCCAAACATTTGTTTACTATCTCAGTTTCCATCAGATTGAGGATGATAAGATGAGCTATGAGCTAACTGAGTACCAAGACAAGAAAATAATTCTGTCCAAAAATTTCCAGTGAAAATGGGATCTCTGTCACTTACAATAATCTTTGGGTTTCCATGTAGCTTTTGAATTGTTTCCATAAATGCAGTAGAAACTGTACTGGCTTTAAATGGATGTGATAATGCACAAAAGTGTGCATACTTGGTAAGTCTGTCAACTACCACCATGATGACACTCTTTCCCTCAGACTTGGGTAAACCTGTGATAAAATCCATTGAAACCTCCTCCCAACGTTGGCTTGGAATGGATAAAGGTTGTAATAGACCCGGTGTCTTAATTGTTTCAACTTTATTTTGTTGGCAAACCAAACATTCTGCCACAAACTTTTGAATATCTGATTTAAGGCCATCCCAAAAAAATTCCTTCTTAACCCTGTGGTAAGTTTTTAAAAATCCTGAGTGCCCTCCTAAGGGAGAAGTGTGCAATTCCATAAGAATCTTTTGTTTTAGCTGGGAATTCTTACAGAGGTATAAGCGATCTTTGTACCATAACGAATCATTTTGCCAGCTAAATGTATCAGACGTACTGGAATCTTGTTGTAACTTTCGAATAAGTGCCCACACTTCTTCGTCATTCTTCCATTCCTCCCTTGCTTCGTTTATCCAATCTGGTTGGATAATAGAAATGGCGCACAACAATGCTTCCACATCCTCATCCTTTCTTGAGAGTGCATCTGCCACCACATTTTGCTTCCCTTTTTTGTAGATGATTTCAAAGTCATAACCCAACATCTTTGTGACCCACTTTTGTTGCTCTTCAGAGGATAATCTTTGTTCTAAAAAGTATTTAAGGCTATCATGATCCGTTTTTACCTTGAAGTGTCTTCCCATTAGGTAGGGTCGCCATTTCTTAAGTGCATGGAGTATTGCCAACATTTCCTTCTCATAAATAGCTTTGCTTAAAAACTTTCCCTTGATTGGACGACTTTCAAAAGCAATGGGTCTTTCATCTTGCATTAGAACAGCACCAATTCCATTTCCTGAAGCATCACATTCCACAATAAAGGTTTTTGTGAAGTCCGGTGTAGCTAAGACCGGTGCTTGGCACATTGCCTCTTTAAGATGTTCAAAGGCCTTTGTTGCTTCCGGAGTCCATGAAAATGCATCTTTCTTCAATAATGTTGTTAGAGGTGCTGCTATTCTCCCATAATTCTTAACAAACTTGCGATAATACCCTGTCAACCCAAGAAATCCTCGCAGATGCTTTATGGATGTGGGGATTTTCCATTCCTTAATGGCTTTAATTTTGCTAGGGTCTACCTTAACTCCTTCATGAGATACAATATGACCCAGATATTCCACCTCCTGGACTCCAAAGAAACATTTGGATCTTTTTGCATATAATTGTTTCTCCTCCAATAGTTGTAGCACCCTGTCAACATGTTCAACATGATCCTTCCAAGACTTGTTGTAGATTAGTATATCATCAAAAAATACTAACACAAATTTTCTAAGGAATGGTTTGAAAATTGAATTCATCAAACCTTGAAATGTTGAAGGTGCATTGGTAAGGCCAAAAGGCATGACCAAAAATTCATAATGACCCTCATGAGTTCTAAATGCTGTTTTCGGAATGTCTTCAATCTTCATTCTGATTTGATGATATCCTGAACGAAGATCCAACTTGGTGAAGTAAATTGATCCATGCAATTCATCCAGTAATTCATCAATGACAGGAATGGGGAACTTATCTTTAATAGTGAGCTTGTTGAGCTCCCTATAATCCGGACACATGCGCCATGATCCATCCTTCTTGTGCACCAATACTACTGGAGCAGAGAAAGAACTTTGACTCGGTTGAATTATACCAGCCTCTAGCATTTCTGCAACCATACGTTCAATTTCACTCTTTTGGACATAGGGATATCTGTACGGCCTGATGTTTGGAGGAACACTTCCTGGAATCAGATGAATAGCATGATCATGATCACGCATAGGTGGGAGACCTTTGGGAGTCTCAAATACCTTGGAATGATTGTCCAGGACTTTTTGGAGATCTGGAGAAATAGATGATTCCGATGTGGAAACATCTAGCGAACATAATTGTGCAATTACACCTCTTTGCTCCTTTTTTAGAAGCTTTGTCATACCATTAGAGCTGATTATCTTTCCTGGTTTCCCTGCAATACCCCTTAATTCAACTTCCTTTCCTTCCGTAGAAAATTTGATGAAAAGTTCTTGAAAATTAAAAGCTATTGTACCCAAGGATTGTAGCCATTGGACTCCTAGTACAACATCAGCACCTCCCATTGGAATGGAAAGCATTGGGCTAGTCAATACATATTCTCCCATGGATAGCTTGATATTATGGCACTTTCCAGAGCAATTTATTGTTCCTCCATTTGCAATCATCACTTGACACTCTGGTGCTGGATATAGGAAGCAATTCAATTCTTTTGCTACCCTACAATGAATAAAATTGTGGGTGCTTCCTGAATCAATCAACACTATTACCTTTTTCTTCTTGATTTGTCCTTCTATCTTGATGGTTTGAGGAGTGGTAATTCCCGCCAATGCATTACAAGATATGGTCGGATTTATTTGTTCTTCATCTAGGCTTTGTTCCTGGAGTATATCCTCTTCTTTTGACCTTTCTTGCTCCTTTTCTTCTTCCTCTTCACAATCTATGTAGAATAATTTCTTCTCAGCACACTTATGACCTTTAGTGTATTTGCTATCACAATTGTAACAAAGCCCTTTTGCTCTTTTTTCTTCCAATTGTTGTGGTGTCAACCTTATAGGTTCTGGAAGACTAGGGCAAACAACACTTCCGTCTTTATAGTTGTGAGTGGTATGCTTCCTGGTTGCCATAATTTTGCTTTCCATTTTTCTTGCTAACCTGAATGCCTTCTCTAATGAATCAGGTTCCCAAAGGCGAACATCATGTTGGATATTATCCTTTAAAGACCCTATGAACACATCAATCCTATGCTCCTCTGGAATATCTTTTACCCTTATGTTCAATTTTTGGAACTCCTCAATGTGCTCCATTATTGAACCCTTTTGTTTGAGACTTATCAATTGGCTAAAAAAAGTGTTGTTTTCTGTATCCTCATAATGTGCTATCAATTCTTCCGTAAAAATTGCCCAAGTGATAAATTGTTTACGAGAGCAAAGCCATTGATACCATACAAACTGATTTGGTTCCAAATATAAAGTTGCCATACGTACCTTTTGTGTGTTTTGCACATTATTGAGATCGAAGAATTGCTCCATCTGTAATATCCATGTGGCGGGATCCTTGCCATCAAACTTCCTATCGATTTTTGGAATATGGTGAGTCTTCGATCTAACATTAGAGTCTATGGAATCATGATTAACATTTCTTTTGTTCTCATCATGAGTTTCCTTTAGTACCCTTTCATCCTTAGTGATCATTTCTTGTAGCAACTTATTCATATTTATCTTCAATTCTTCCATCTTATCATCCATGCCATCAATTTTAGCTTCTACGCCTTTATTTAAACAATCCATCTTAGCTTCTACACTTTTCTTTAAACCATCCATCTTAGCTTCTACATCTTTCCTTAAACCATCCATCTTAGATTCTGTTGCTTTTTGTGTAAGTGACACTTGTTGCACTTGTTCTTGTAATTTTGATATATCATATAGCATTTCTTCTTCTTCTTCATGAGTCATGCTAGAGATTTCAGGTTCCTTACTAGGTGTTTGCATTTTCTTTCCTCGGGGCATCAGTTACCGATAATAATGCTCTATTATGCCCTTTGAATTCCTTCAAAATAAATTTTCAAACCAAGCTTAAGCAAAAATTTAAGAAAATCTACACACCTTTTTTCACTTTGTAGGAGCTCGATATTGCCTCTGATGTATCTCTGTACTTTCCAATCATCTAGTTCTGAATTTGTGACCTGCAGTAGCCCTTTGTGTCCTCTTTCCAATGCCACAAGTCTGACCCAAATTGGATTCTCCAAGGAAGAGTTATGCGAAATCTCCCACAGTGACTTGATTATAGACTAGTTCAGTAGAGCGAACTTGTACGACATGCCACGAGTCACTGTTTCAACCTTTGGATCTGAAAAATGCATACAAGAAACTACAGTCCGTCTTCTTTTTGTACCTTCTTACGAAATTTCAATCCGATCCCTAGAGAGAAAGTTATGACGATTTTTCCCAGGTCACCTGTTTGGAATGTAATTCAGGAGTCTGCAAAAAGACCAACTTCCTCAGATCATATCTCCGCAAATATAGCGCGAAAAGCTCTGAAATTTGGACCTGAGGTTCAACGCGATTTCTTCTCAAATGGGTTTTTTTTTGCAACTTCCGAAACGTTGCAAAAAAAAGTTATAGCGAAAATGCCACGATGACCTGTTTGGAGCAGCGAAACCCTAGAATCCAAAGCTCTGATACCAAATGTTATGAAACCAGCTCAAGAAAGATAGAAAAGATAGATCAACGCCTTAGAATTCAGCCTCTTCGAGGGGGCAACCTCCTTTACATTACATAAATGAACAATTATTGGATGATTCAAATGACAAAACCTCCTTTCTATATATAGGAGTCTAAGGAGTCACAATATAATCCAGCCGACCTAACAATAATAATATAAAGCCCAAAAATGACAATAGAGGGATTCTATGGGGCATAGTAATAACAATATGGGAGAAATAGGGGCACAACAATATTAATAAGGGGTATAACTACAATAGTAATGGGGTAATCACTAGTATTATAGGGACCCAACAGCGCAGCTGAGCACGAATGAAAAAGAGGGAAAAATGCAGCAGAGCATGAATATCCAGTTTTTTTGAATGTATTGGAATGGGAAAAACTCGCAGCAGCGAATGTAAGAGGATTTTTTCCAGCAGGTTCAATGCATAGAATACGCAGCAGCGTAGAAGGGCGAATGTAAGTTTTTTTTTGGTAATGAAATATGCAGCAGCATAAATGTAAGAATTTTTTACACACAACAGTGTAAAATTTCAAAACAGAAACAGAGTAATTTTTTTGTGGAGCTGAAGCGTTCCTGGTGTAATCCCTCTGTGAGAGGAAGAATTTTGTAACAACAGTCTTGTTAATTAATACAAGTTTTTTTTGTGCGTTGCTGAAACTTCGTCTTTAGCAAATAGTTTCTCGACGTCAAAAATAGAGTGTTGCTGAAACTCCAATTTCAGCGTTGCTGAAACTCCATTGCTGAAAATCTGTTGACGAAACTCTGTTGCTGAAACATTGTATTCAGCAAACAAATTTAGTTTCCGCTGCGTTAAAAACAGAGCATTGTTCTGTTCTGTTTGTCTGTTATGGAATTATCAGAAATTCCCAACATGGTATCAGAGCTTGTCCAGGCTCTTTGAAGGCATCAAAGAAGCTGAAGGAAGGAATTCTTGCTGCAGCAGCTTCTCCAACAAAGTGAAGACTCAGTCAAGAAAGAATCCAAGGTATTTCTCAGGTCAGTTTTTTGTGTTACTGTTGAGGACAGTCAGCTATTTGAAATACACAGTCAAGTATTTTGAAGCACAGTTAAGAGTGCAAGAATGGCTGGAGCCCGGTTCCTTCATTCAAAGCTTAACAGCTTGAAGGTCGACATTTAGAACACAAATGGCGAGGTCAAGGAAGAAAGTCTCCAATCCTCCTAAGGATGTGTCTCCCTCTACTACTAAAATAGAAGACAATCAATTTGATGAGGCTCCAAGGCTCAATGGGAACTTTAATATATGGGAAGCAAGAATGAGGACTTTCTTACAGTCTCAAGGGATTGAAATTTGGGAATCAGTGATTGATGATAGCAGGATGGATAGAGAATCCAAGGAGTACAACGGAAAAGCAGCAAAGACAATCCTGAATGGGCTACTTGGTTCTGTAAAGAAGAATCTAGGAAAACATTCATCAGCAAAAGATATATGGGACAAACTTCATGACCTTCACTCAAAAGGAGCACTAACCATGACCATCAATCAAAAAGGAGATCCTGAACCCATCATAGAAGCTGAAAATGAGAATGATGACATCAAGGTTGAAGCATACCTAGAAGATGAAAAGAATGAAAAGGACTTTGTAGAAGAACTCATCGCTCAACTTATGACTGTCATGGAAGAGATTAACAATTTGAAAAAGGAAAATGAGGCACTTAAAAAGATAGCTCCAGTTGGTAACTAAGATCAAACAAGGAAGAAAGTTGACCTCATCAAGCTTCAAGTACAAGAAAGGGATGAAGAGCTTGCCAAACTTAAGAAGGAATTTCATCAAAGCAAAAGGAAGCATCATGAAGAAGTCATATCCATGACAAATCAATTGAATAAAGCAAAGAAGCAGGAAAATACCTTGTCCATTCAACTTGAACAAAGGCACAAGAGCGTGAACAAACTTGAAGAAGAGATTGGTCAGTGCAAGGTAGAGGTTTCCTCCCTTAAGTCTCAATTACAAGAAGCCAGGAAACAGGCACAAGGAGCTGAGTAGAAAATGGAGAGCAGTGAAGCAAAGAATGAAGAAATCTTCAAAATGAAGTCAGATATCATCTCCCTTAAAATAGTAGCAGCTGAAGCTACTCGTAGCAAGGAAGAAACTGAGGAACAACTTGCAAAGAAGAATAATGAGTGTGAAAGATTGGAAGAAGGGATTGTCCTCCTCAGAAAAAAGGTTGAAGGGATGAACAAAATCTTGAAGAGCTCTCAAGCCTTGGATGACATGCTCAGCTATCACAGATGTCCATGTGATAAATCAGGACTCGGGTATGCAGGTGAACCCTCAAACAAGAATGAAAATGATTTAAGCAAAAGAGATGTGAAGAAGCCAAAAAGAAATTGTGATGCTCCCAGTTCCAGCAAAGGCAAGGAGAAAAATCAAGGCTACAATAGAAGAAATCCTATTCCAAGAAGAAATCTTGCTCCAAGCAGAAAACCAGCACCAAAAAGAAATGTAGATGATGTCAAAGAGGCAAGAGGCAATGGTTATCATCAAAGGATCTCAAGGCAGAAAGGCTTCAGAAGTACATCAAGGAAACCTACATCTCCGAGGTACCAAAGTTCATTTTTTGGTTATTGTTATTCTTGTTCAAACTTTGGTCATATGGAAAAACACTGTAAAGCATCTCATAGAGATAGATGTTATAGTCTCCGACAACCTCCAAGAAACAATTTTATAGGAAGAAATCATGAAATCTTATTCATGAACAATGCAGAATGCTTCAAGTGTCATAACATTGGTCATAAGGCACGTGATTGTAACTTAACATGGGATCTTACACAAGCTAGAACCATGCAAAAGAAGAAAGTTACACAAGTATGGAGAAGGAAGGAAATACAGTCCGAAAGTCCCTTGAGCTCTCCAGCCAATCTAAGTTTTTTTTTAGAAGACTCTGCCAAAAGGAGACGATGCATACAGTTAGGGGGAGCCTGTAATTCTTGATCACTATTGCTGAAGCTATTAGTGAACGGGTCCTTATGAAATCCTTGCTGAACTATATTAACAGTGATTCTTCCCATGAATGGGAGAAAGGAATTGAAGTCCCATGAAGATCTTCTTATAGGGGAGAGATATGGAATTAAATCTGCCATAAGAGCAGAGAAGAAAAGGTTGCAGGATAGCTTGGAGATGCAAAGGTTGGAAATCTTGTCTGAGGTAGAGAGAAAGAGGATATTACATAATGATCAGAATACTTTTGCAGCTGCTATGGCATCTGAAGGAACATCTAAGGAACTGAGAGCAAATGACCCACTGATTTTCCCAGAAAGCACAAGTGCAGATCATGCCCCAATGGATATAGCCAGCTGCAAAGACAGTACTCTTATTCTCCAGAACAGTAACCAGGCACAGTTTTGTGGCTCGGGATTGATTGGAGTGCCTGGGCACAACAGTGAAAGCGATGAAAGGAAAGCTGATACGAATAGGCAGAAAAGTTTTGAGTTTTTGAGGAAATGTCTGGGTATGACTGATAACCCAGCAGTTGAAATTAAGGGGGAGTGTTGAAATACTACTTTCAACTGCAGCACCAATTAAGACAGCAAATCGAGACTAGATTTTTCCTTACACGGTGCAGATTTTGTTTTTCGGGATCAAGGACATCAAACATTTAAGAACACAAAAATCATGGCAGAGTTGGTAAAAAAGTAAACACCAGGTTTTATTGCGGACATGGAGAATGTACCACAACATCCAGAAATTTCAGGAATTAAACTTATTTGTCTGCCCCTCCATACCTTGTTTTAATTTCTAGTCTTGTCATAAAAATTTTAAGTAGTTTTCTGTGTGTTGTTAAAAAATGTAATACGCAGCAGCACGAGCGCATATGAATGAAAATTTTATGCACAACAGTGCAGAGATTGAAATGTAATGTTTTCTGTTTGTTGAAGAAAACGAAAGGGAGCACGCAACAGCGTGAATATAATGTTTGTTGTTGTCCGTTGAGAAATGTAAGTGAAGCGCAGCTAAGCGCGAATGAAAAAGAGGGCAAAATGCAGCAGAGAATGAATGTCCAGTTTTTGTGAATGTATTGGAATGGGAAAAACTCACAGCAGCGAATGTAAGAGGAATTTTTCCAGCAGGTTGAATGCACAGAATACGCAGTAGAGTAGAAGGGCGAATGTAAGTTCTTTTTTTTGTAATGAAATATGCAGTAGCATAAATGTAAGAAATTTTTACACACAGCAGTGTAAAATTTCAAAACAGAGACAGAGTAACTTTTTTGTGGAGCTGAAGCGTTCCTGGTGTAATCCCTCTGTGAGAGGAAGAATTTTGTAACAATAGTCTTGTTAATTAATACAAGTTTTTTTTGTGCGTTACCGAAACTTCGTCTTTAGAAAATAGTTTCTCGGCGTCAAAAACAGAGTGTTGCTGAAACTCCAGTTTCAGCGTTGCTGAAACTCCATTGCTGAAACTCTGTTGCTGAAACTCTGTTGACGAAACTCTGTTGCTGAAACACTGTATTTAGCAAACAAATTTAGTTTCCACTATGTTAAAAACAGAGCATTGTTCTATTCTGTTTGCCTGTTCTGGAATTATCAGAAATTCCCAACATGGTATCAGAGCTTGTCCAGGCTCTTTGAAGGCATCAAAGAAGCTGAAGGAAGGATTTCTTGCTGCAGCAACTTCTCCAGCAGAGTGAAGACTCAGTCAAGAAAGAATCGAATGTATTTCTCAAGTCAGTTTTTTGTGTTACTGTTGAGGACAGTCAGCTATTTTAAATACACAGTCAAGTATTTTGAAGCACAATTAAGAGTGCAAGAATGGCTGGAGCCCGGTTCCTTCATTCAAAGCTTAACAACTTGAAGGTCGACATTTAGAACACAAATGGCGAGGTCAAGGAAGAAAGTCTCCAATCCTCCTATGGATGTGTCTCCCTCTACTACTAAAATAGAAGACAATCAATTTGATGAGGCTCCAAGGCTCAATGGGAACTTTAATATATGGGAAGCAAGAATGAGGACTTTCTTACAGTCTCAAGGGATTGGAATTTGGGAATCAGTGATTGATGATAGCAGGATGGATAGAGAATCCAAGGAGTACAACGGAAAAGCAACAAAGGCAATCTTGAATGGGCTACCTGATTCTGTAAAGAAGAATCTAGGAAAACATTCATCAGCAAAGGCTATATGGGACAAACTTCATGAACTTCACTCAAAAGGAGCACTGACCATGAACATCAATCAAAAAGGAGATCCTGAACCCATCATAGAAGCTGAAAATGAGAATGGTGACATCAAGGCTGAAGCAGACCTAGAAGATGAAAAGAATGAAAAAGACTTTGTAGAAGAACTCCTCGCTCAACTTATGACTATCATGGAAGAGATTAACAATTTGAAAAAGGAAAATGAGGCACTTAAGAAGATAGCTCTAGTTGGTAACCAAGATCAAACAAGGAAGAAAGTTGACCTCATCAAGCTTCAAGTACAAGAAACGGATGAAGAGCTTGCCAAACTTAAGAAGGAATTTCATCAAAGCAAAAGGAAGCATCATGAAGAAGTCATATCCATGACAAATCAATTGAATAAAGCAAAGAAGCAGGAAAATACCTTGTCAAGTCAACTTGAACAAAGGAACAAGAGCGTGAACAAACTTGAAGAAGAGATTGGTCAGTACAAGGTAGAGGTTTCCTCCCTTAAGTCTCAATTACAAGAAGCCAGGAAATAGGCACAAGGAGCTGAGAAGAAAATGGAGAGCAGTCAAGCAAAGAATGAAGAAATCTTCAAAATGAAGTTAGATATCATCTCCCTTAAAATAGTAGTAGTTGAAGCTGCTCTTAGCAAGGAAGAAACTGAGGGACAACTTGCAAAGAAGAATAATGAGTGTGAAAGATTGGAAGAAGCGATTATCCTCCTCAGAAAAAAGGTTGAAGGGATGAACAAAATCTTGAAGAGCTCTCAAGTCTTGGATGACATGCTCAGTTATCACAGATGTCCATCTGATAAATCAGGACTCGGGTATGCAGGTGAACCCTCAAACAAGAATGAAAATGCTTTAAGCAAAAGAGATGTGAAGAAGCCAGAAAGAAATTGTGATGCTCCCAGTTCCAGCAAAGGCAAGGAGAAAAATCAAGGCTACAATAGAAGAAATCCTATTCCAAGAAGAAATCTGGCTCCAAGCAGAAAACCAGCTCCAAAAAGAAATGTAGATGATGTCAAAGAGGCAAGAGGCAATGGTTATCATCAAAGGATCTCAAGGTAGAAAGGCTTCAGAAGTACATCAAGGAAACCTCCATCTCCCAGGTACCAAAGTTCATTTTTTGGTTATTGTTATTCTTGTTCAAACTTTGGTCAAATGGCAAAACACTGTAAAGCATCTCATAGAGATAGATGTTATAATCTCCGACAACCTCCAAGAAACAATTTTACAGGAAGAAATCATGAAATCTTATTCATGAACAATGTAGAATGGTTCAAGTGTCATAACATTGGTCATATGACACGTGATTGTAACTTAACATGGGCTCTTACACAAGCTAGAACCATGCAAAAGAAGAAAGTTACACAAGTATGGAGAAGGAAGGAAATACAGTCTGAAAGTCCCTTGAGCTCTCCAGCCAATCTAAGTTTTTTTTAGAAGACTTTGCCAAAAGGAGACGATGCATACAGTTAGGGGGAGCCTGTAATTCTTGATCACTATTGCTGAAGCTATTAGTGAACGGGTCCTTATGAAATCCTTGCTGAACTATATTAACAGTGATTCTTCCCATGAATGGGAGAAAGGAATTGAAGTCCCTTGAAGATATTCTTATAGGGGAGAGATATGGAATTAAATCTGCCATAAGAGCAGAGAAGAAAAGGTTGCAGGATAGCTTGGAGATGCAAAGGTTGGAAATCTTGTCCGAGGCAGAGAGAAAGAGGATATTACATAATAATCAGAATACTTTTGCAACTGCTATGGCATCTAAAGGAACATCTAAGAAACTGAGAGCAAAGAACCACTGATTTTCCCAGAAAGCACAAGTGCAGATCATGCCCCAATGGATATGGCCAACTGCAAAGATAGTACTCTTATTCTCCAGAACAGTAACCAGGCACAGTTTTGTGGTTCGGGATTGATTGGAGTGCTTGGGCACAGCATTGAAAGTGATGAAAGGAAAGTTGATACGAATAGGCAGAAAAGTTTTGAGTTTTTGAGGAAATGTCTAGGTATGACTGATAACCCAGCAGTTGAAATTAAGGGGGAGTGTTGAAATACTACTTTCAACTGCAGCACCAATTAAGACAACAAATCGAGACTAGATTTTTCCTTACACGGTGCAGATTTTGTTTTTCGGGATCAAGGACATCAAACATTTAAGAACACAAAAATCATGGCAGAGTTGGTAAAAAAGTAAACACCAGGTTTTATTGCGGACATGGAGAATGTACCGCAACGTCCAGAAATTTCAGGAATTAAACTTATTTGTCTGCCCCTCCATACCTTGTTTTAATTTCTAGTCTTGTCATAAAAATTTTAAGTAGTTTTCTGTGTGTCGTTAAAATGTAATGCGCAACAACGCGAGCTCATATGAATGAAACTTTTATGCACAACAGTGCAGAGATTGAAATGTAATGTTTTCTGTTTGTTGAAGAAAACGAAAGGGAGCACGTAGCAGCGTGAATATAATGTTTGTTGTTGTCTGTTGAGAAATGTAAGTGAAGCAGAGCTGAGCGCGAATGAAAAAGAGGGCAAAATGCAGTAGAGCATGAATGTCCAGTTTTTGTGAATGTATTGGAATGGGAAAAACTCGCAGCAGCGAATGTAAGAGGAATTTTTCCAGCAGGTTGAATGCATAGAATACGAAGCAGCGTAGAAGGGAAAATGTAAGTTTCTTTTTTGTAATGAAATATGCAGCAGCATAAATGTAAGAAATTTTTACACACAGCAGTGTAAAATTTCAAAACAGAGACAGAGTAATTTTTTTGTGGAGCTGAAGCGTTCCTGGTGTAATCCCTCTGTGAGAGGAAGAATTCTGTAACAACAGTCTTGTTAATTAATACAAGTTTTTTTTGTGCGTTGCTGAAACTTCGTCTTTAGCAAATAGTTTCTCGGCGTAAAAAACAGAGTGTTGCTGAAACTCCAGTTTCAGCGTTGCTGAAACTCCGTTGCTGAAACTCTGTTGACGAAACTCTGTTGCTGAAACACTATATTCAACAAACAAATTTAGTTTCCGCTGTGTTAAAACAGAGAATTATTCTCTGTTTGTCTATTATGGAATTATCAGAAATTCCTAACATTCCCAGCATCTGAATTAATGCCGATCTTGAAGGGGAATAACAAACCTACCATCAAATTTAATCTAAGCTTGTGGGAACTCACATCACGCTGACTGTGAGTCGTCCACCTTCTAACTAATCTAGCCATGGGGCACATGGAGATTGGGGCCAAGCATCTCAGCGTTCCATGTTCCTGCATGGAGTTTCCAAGTATGCCTTCATTTAAACCTATTGTCAGTCTACTAATTCTAATTCCACGGGAGTTGAAATTGGCAACAAATAAATCTTATGCTATGGGTTGTATTGAGGGTGGCTGTATATGCCCATTAGATTTCGGCCTTGGCAAAATCGAAAGCGATGGGCATATACAACTGCCGCTCAATTAAAACCCAATAGCTTAAGATTTATTTATTGCCATTGAAATCCCAATATTGTTGCTCGCTTCTAGAGCCACCCTTCTTGGGTCATATTTCCATTTAGCCAAATTATGAAATAGGGGAATGACCTTTACATGTGCCATTTATTTATAATACTCCTGATATTAATTCCACTCCTGTATTCTCCAGGTCGTCGACCTCCCCATTTAGATTCCTTAGAACGTGGAATAAAGAGATTTTTAAAAAGTTTTTATGAGAAGACTGACTCTTCTAATAACAGGAAGAAGAGAGAAGTCATCCAATGCGAGAGATTTTGATAGCAACTTGATTACAATTATAGAATCTCAAAAGATTTTTAGGTGACAAATGTTATGTTTTATTTTTTTTAATCTAATGTTTTAGAGTTTTATGTAAGTTTATTTTGCAGAATTTTGAAAAGAGTGGAAAAGAGTGGTGTGGATTCGGGTAAGAATTAGAAAGACATATATAGCGAGCGAAATGGGTGAATGATATAGAGTCAGCTAAGAGAATTTAATTTTTAATTTTTAATTTTTAATTAATTTTTGATGTAATTTATTAGGGTTTATTTTTTAGATGAAAATAGAGAAGCCTAAAAGATTAAGATAAAGCAAAAAAAAAAGTCTGAACAAGTTATTCCAAATTCTTTTTTAAATTTTAACTCACCTGTATAGGCTCCCTCTTTAAAATACCATATTTTTTTGGCTAATGCTAAAAATTCAACCTTATTATTAGTCGGCATAGCTAACTCCCATACATACTTTATCTCTTCTTGTTCTTCGGGACAAACACTGACCCTCCTCCTACTCCTACTCCTACTCCAGCCTCCATGATCATAGATATTTTTTACTAAGTTGCACAATTATAGATATTTCTTACTAAATTGTGCGAATTATGTATTTGTTTTGCGTTTGAGGTTAGTTTCCGGGTTGTCTTTTTCAGTTATTAGGACCTTTCATGAAACATAATTTGGCACGAAGTTCGACCAAAGAGTTCACTCAATATCGATAAAGTTGGAGAGGTTGCCTAGTGTCGAAAATATTTGTGTCCCGATACTTTGTATAGGCTCGGTAAAAATAAATCATAAATACGATATCCCTAAAAAAAAAAAAAAAAGGAAGAGGATCGTAACCATTTGGTTTTTCCTGCTTTCTTATCGTATTTTTTTGTCATTGTCAAATTCTCACACTATTGTGTAAGTTGTTGCTGGGTGCGAGTTGTCACCAGAGGAAGCTCGTGTAGCAGATCCCTAGGCACATCGTTAGAGACAATTGCGTTGTTAAGGGAGGTATGTTAAGCTCCATTAGTTTATGCACAATTGCTGCCTACAATTATGGAATTTAAACTGCAGTCTTTCCTTAACTTATGGAAACCAACTGCAGTAGTTTCCTTAAGTTAAGGAAATCAACTGCAGTTAATAAATTTATTGTTGGGAGCTACTGAAGTGGTCCATTACTCCCATCTGGAGTTCTCTGCCTTGATCTGTGGGACATCTGACACATAGCTATCAGAAGCTTGATGGAAGCTTGGCTATAAATTCATCTGTTTGGTCCCCAAGCTTGCATCTCAATCCCCTTCAGTTTTTCACACCATCTAGCTGAGATAGCAGAGCTTGGAAGTGCCTTCAGAATTTCTGCATTCTTTTCTTTTTGCTTGGATAGCTGGAGCGTGGTTTTTCAGAAAGAAGTTGCATCAAGAGTTTCACCAATGGCTGGAGGTAATTCGTATCCTTGGGCATTAAGTTTCAACGAGTCATTGAAATTTTTCCGCATGCAGAATCGTTGTTATAATTTTTCTATCATTTGGTATCAGAGCTGTTTATTTATCTCTGCCTTGGTGCGATTCGAATACTTTGAAATGGAGTCTAGGTTCAAAAGTAAATGTCGACGCCGTATTATTAAACATTCTGATCCTAGCCGTAATATTGTAGCTAGAAAATACCGTCTCTTCCCACGCATTCTTTAGTTGAATTTCTTTCGAGTCTCTGTCTCGAACAGCGCATTAAAAATGTCTCTGGAGGTAGTCAACATCCTTAAACAGCGTGTGGGCGGACACCACTAATTTTGACGTTCTTCTGGAAGTCAATCGAGATTTATAACAGCATAAAATGTAGGCCTTCTTTGGAATAAAGCCACTTATTGAAAGGGTAGAAAGCCAACAAGAAACCTTCCCTGTAATATACTGAAATATTAACAGAGGTTTCTCCCTTGGGAGTTGTCCATGACAGTTGCATATGCAATCTGCTTCCCAAGTCTTTTAACAGACTAAGTCCATTCTCTAGGTAGTCTACGTTGAAAGTGCAGAAGCAGATCAACAAACATGAATCTCTGCACGGCATGGTAGTCCTTGAAGGTGAAACCTCGAGTGTATTTATATGCTCCTATATGGCTCTCCAATCTATCATAAATGCCCCTGGATTCCTCTCTGTTGGGTGGGAGGAATGGCCTAACCATGCAATATTGAATGTCCATTTGGAAAATTAAGTGAAAGGCTAAACAGTGGGCAGAAATGATTGACGAGAAGAGAATATTCTTGTCAGGGAGGATCACATGTGAGGACAAAGCCGTTTCAAGGAGTCGTTATGATCCCATTCCGAAGTAACATTATTGGAAGTTTTACTGATTGGCCTGTATCAAATGTCCCTTGAAACGAAACTTTCAGAAGTAATAAAATGAAAAATTATGTTGTACTTTGTTTATTCAAGGGCAACGGGAGTCTTGCTTGAACGGGATTCTAAGTTGTATCGGGAATTGTAAATTTCTAACGTTTGGACTATTTGTTTAGTTAGCCTGTGCTAAAACAAAGGTAGTGGATGTGTATTTGGAAGAAATCAAGTCAGAAAAAATATAAAAAGTCAGAGACAATATTAGTTCTCTGTTTTCATGCAAAAGATTTATACACACTTTAGCCAACTGAAAAAGTTGTACGCATATAACTTACTTGTCCAATCACATTATAAGCAAAAGGTCTCTTCGATTTTCAACCGTGGGTTGTGTCGTCATGAGCATATAATTGACATATTTTAATATCTCAAACACATGATGGTATAGTCTAGTACTTCTTTTAATGGTTTTGAAACATGTTATTTTGTTTGTCAAAATGCCCTCTCGTGAATTACATGATAAACATGTTATTTTGTTTGTCAAAACGCCCTCTCGTGAATTACATGATAGGCATACATGTCGACAAGCTGATGATTTTATAAATGTATATGTTTAAAGTAAATGGCAAGGTCAATATATGACCTGTTTCATTAGAGAACATACACATGACATGAAGGCTTTCACCAAAGTCTCGGGTATGAACATGAAATGTTTTGTGAAGTCTATTCCTTTTGATATGAGTCATGTTTCCCTATCCTTGAATACCTCCTTTTGTTTTATGCGTGTTTGCAAATTAAAGGAAATAGTTTATGCATTTCAATATTTGAATATTTGAAATGGTTTAGTCTTTTGTTTTGAATATTTCAAATTTGCAGTTTTTGCAAATTATTTAAAGAAAATAGATGATGATGTATTATAAATTGATTGGTTATGTAAGAATTGAATTCTTATGGGTATAAATTATTTTATTGTTTTGAAGTTATATATAATTGTGGAGGCTGGAGTTTAAATATGAGGTTTTTGTATTCATTTTATAAAATATTAGGGGAAATGAATATAGGGATGACCTTTAAAGTATTACTTAAAGAAAATAACTCTAAATTGTGAGAATCTCTATTTTGAACTCAATAGCCTTGCAATGCAATTTGTAGTCATTTTCGGTAATGCTGACTGCTTTAACCTTAATTTTGATTTTGCTGGAGAATTATTAGAGTTATATGGAGTTTATTAAAATGTCATTTTGACTTACTCCTTTCAGTAAACATTATTTTTCTCTCTGGTTAAGTTTTGTTTATGCAACAAAATAATGTCTAGTGATCCATATAATTTTAATTAATTAGAGAATAGCCACAACATCTTTAATTAAATAAAATTATATATTTTGATTGGTTAGATCACATAAAGATTATTTAGACATTAAATTGTAATTAATTAGACTGAATATAATAAATTTTATCCCACAGGAATCTTTATTATATTTATCTAATTAATTAGGATAAAATTTCATAACCTACCCACAAGAGTTATGAATTAATAAGTTTTATCATTAAGTTTTATTGAATCTGTTTGAATTAAAAATTTAGCCCACAGGCAATTTTTATGTCATTAGATTCATTTTTTTTTTTTTTTGCATGATTTACATTGGTAAAACATGAAAGTTTATTAAGCCTCAATTTTAACATAAGCATGTGATTTTTTAATGCAGTAGTACAACCTGCAAATTTCTCTGAAATTCGTTGTGACATTCCCGAACTTAAGGAAGTAATCTCGTTTCTTTGTTATGAATCTAATATGGTTAACGTTAATATTAACACATGGTGGATTGATTCTTGATCAACAATTCACATTTCGAATTCCTTGCAAGGTTTGCAAAACCTAAGGAAGCCAATGGGAAGTGAGCAAAGCATCTTATCAGGAAACAAGATGGGCTCGCATGTGGAAGCTATAGGAACATGTTATTTAACTTTAAGTAGTGGCTTTGTTTTGGAATTAGAAAAGACCTTTTATGTTCCAAGTTTTTCTAGAAACTTGATTTCAGTTCCAAGGCTTGTACCTTTTGGATATTCCTTAAACTTTTCAGAAAAATCTTTCAGTCTATTCTATAAATCTGATTATGTTGGGAATGGTATTTTGTCTAATGGTCTTTACTGCATTAATTTACAAAACAATGTCACTTATGATTCAATGCATGTTCACACTAGCACTAAAAGATGTGTTATTAATGAAGATTCCTCTAAATTATGGCACCGGAGACTAGGTCATATCTCCATAGATAGAATTAAGAGATTGGTAAATGAATGAATACTTAATACTCTAGATTTTACTGATTTTGAGACTTGTGTGGACTGCATAAAGGGAAAGCAGACCAAC
>CM062804.1:37512480-37699980 GCA_031772625.1 Pinus tabuliformis
ACATTAAGTATTTAGCTATAAGGAAACGTGTTAAAGAAAAGAAAGTGGTCATTGAGCACGTTAGCATTGAGTTAATGATCGCTGATCCTTTGACTAAGGGCATGCCACCATTTAAATTCAAGGATCATGTATTGAATATGGGACTTGGTTCCATTATGTAGTTTCTCATTGTATGGACAATGTTATTTTAATGAAATTCTTAATTTTTGTGATGTTTTTTCTCATATTTATGTGCACTTTAAGTTGATTTGAGAAAATTCATTTAAGAAGGACCAAGAATAAACATAAGGTTTATTCATTAAGAAATTGTTGCCACATAAATTATAATAAGAATAAATGCATAGTAATACATGGAAGATAATACTCGTCATTAGAGGACTTATCACCATGATTCATGTATCTATTACTTAATACAGATTATCAATGGTTTTTAAGTTGAGACATTAAGTTTGGAAGTATGGACCAAGTGGGAGAATGTTAAGCTCCATTAGTTTATGCACAATTGCTGCCTACAATTATGGAATTTAAACTGCAGTCTTTCCTTAACTTATGGAAACCAACTGCAGTAGTTTCCTTAAGTTAAGGAAATCAACTACAGTTAATAAATTTATTGTTGGGAGCTACTGAAGTGGTCCATTACTCCCATCTAGAGTTCTCTGCCTTGATTTGTGGGACATCTGACACATAGCTATCAGAAGCTTGATGGAAGCTTGGCTATAAATTCATCTGTTTGGTCCCCAAGCTTGCATCTCAATCCCCTTCAGTTTTTCACACCATCTAGCTGAGATAGCAGAGCTTGGAAGTGCCTTTAGAATTTCTGCATTCTTTTCTTTTTGCTTGGATAGCTGGAGCGTGGTTTTTCAGAAAGAAGTTGCATCAAGAGTTTCACCAATGGCTGGAGGTAATTCGTATCCCTGGGCATTAAGTTTCAACGAGTCATTGAAATTTTTCCGCATGCAGAATCGTTGTTATAATTTTTCTATCAAGGTAGCCTAAAGATATATGCCTAAATGCTGTGTATAGTGTCACGGTATAGATAAACCATGAAAAAAATATACACGAAAAGAGATGACCCCCATTTAATTTTTCTGTGCTTTGCTTTCCTATCGTAATTTCAAATTTCACTCTCTGCTCCACGTTGTTCGCTGGTGCAAGTTGTCACCAGGTGAAACTCAGAATTTCGAAACAAGTGATTTGATGGTTTTTACACTACTACTCGTTTTAACAATTTTAACAAATTTTTTTTTTAATAAATTTACAATATTTTAAACTTTATTTAATTTACCCACCAAATTCCAACCATGAACCCGTGTATCAGCTTGCTAGGCACATCGTTAGGAGACAAAATTGCGTACCTTATCCAACAAGAGTGGAAGTCGTGCGGTGCCCGCACATCCCTACTGCACGTTGTAAGTTATGAGATTCGAAGGGTGACATTATTGACAAATTTCTCTCTTTCACAAATTAATGTATTTTCATGAATTGTTTACATAAAAAAACTCTCTCAATCGTGCGAGCAATTATGATAGATTCTAATAAGAAGTGTGCATCTAACCGGTGTTTTTAGATTCTAAAAATGTGCATTTAATAAGGTGTTTTTATTATTATTATTTAAATTAGAGTTTGATAAATATAATTTTTAATGTTATTTTTTAATGAAATTAATATATTATTATTTTGTTTTATGATAACTAGATATCAATAATTTGCTTATTTAATATTTTCAATTTTTGTTACACAAAATTATATAAAAATTAAACCCACTAATTATCACTAAAACTATTACCTTTTAATATCATAATAATTTATAAATTTATTTAAGAAACAAATTTATTAAATATTTTTTTCCTTGGAATTAAAATTTTATCTCTTTATAATTGTTTTCAAAAACCAAATAAATCTCTTACCATTTATTAATCCTTATATCAATAATAAATTTTATAAAAATCAATAAACCCAAATATAAGAATTAATCCTTATAAAGAGATGAACTAAATTATTATTAATATTAAGAAAAAGCTGTAAAACAATTTCCTTTAAAAAATTTAGATAAAGATTTTTTTAGTTTTCTTATTATTTTTATATATCATAAAATTACAACAATTTTTTGAAACTTATATATAAAAAATATATTTATGCAAGAAAAAAAACACTTTAATTCTTATTTTATAAATTATTTATTTCAATTAATTCCATCATTATTTTAATGAATATTTCCTATAATTTATGATGATGATGATGGTTAACGTCCGCTGAGACCAACAATGGTCTATCGGACCTAAAGAAACAAATTATTTATTTTGGTTTAAGATTTTATTCCTATGTTCAAAAAGCTTGGAGAGAAGCCTCCCGAGCTCACTATAATTTTGACATTGTAAAAGGCTAGGAAGATCAGTGTTGTAACAAAGATTGTGAAACTGAGATCTAATATGGTTATACGCGGGGCGCTCTAAAGGTAAAAACCATATTACTTGGAGGAAATAAATAGTCTAAAATCAACTGATAACTCCATGAATGACCCTCCCCACAAACTTTTATATTACAAAATATTTTACAACCTCCTTTGTAAAAATAATATTTTAATTACCTACATTGAATTATAGGTATCGTGGACTTTGACCCACCTCACGTTTGACCCAACGTGAATCAAACTTCACGTCATTTCAAATTTGACGGATAGTGTCATGGTTCATGAACTTTTTTTTTTTTTCGAAGGTGGCAAAACCTATCAAACTCAGGTGTCAACCCAACAGTGAGGACAGCCATCTCTGGCTGCTATCCGCGAATGTCGGTTTGACTCATCACCGTTATCAAGGAAAACCACGCCACCTGAAATAACCCGCTGGTGGTCCGTAAGGGAGCAGGCTTTCACTCCTGCCAGATGCCTCTGGGTCTTGGGCCGTTAACCTGTTTCCTTACGTCCGAGGAAGACGAGCTCTTAGCCAAGCAGAAGCAGTTTTACGGCATACTCCAGGCCTATGGTTCATGAACTTACCAAGTATTATGTTAGAAATGGGAAAAGCATTGCTCTTATAATTTTATTTAATATTTTTAATCTTTAAGATTCGCTCGAGAATAAAACGTGCAGAAAATTCGTTTTAATACTAAAAATAGGCCGCTATAGTGGCCATCAATTTCTCGGATCAAATCTCCAGAATCCTCACAATTTATAAAAAATAATATTTAAACTTTTAGTGAGCGAGATGATCATTGACACCTCCTTTCTGAGCTTTGATGTTATGATTTTGTCCATTAAAATTTATGTCACCGAAATCTTAGACATTATTTAATCCCCTCGAGAGGCTGGGCTGCCTCCAACGCCATTGGGTCATTTTGCATAAACCAAGTTTCAGAGAGCACCGAGATAAACTAAAAGAGATTGTCTAGAGGAGATGCCATATATAATCCTCTGACAACAGGATTCTCTCCCACTTCCACAACTACCTACATTAAATACATATCTTGCCTAATCCCCATGACAACTTCAAGACTATCATTTTCAAGATGTGAAACAAACATTCCCTGAGCTGAATTAATGATGATCCTGAAGGGGAATAATGAACCTCCCATCAAATTTAATCTAAGCTTGTGGGAACTCATATCACCCAGACAGTCATCCACCTTCTACTATTATCATGCATGGGTATTTTATTGTTTATATCTGATGATTATTATGCACTATGATATGTTTCTTATGGTTCGTGGTTATTCATAGATCTACTAACACCGCTGCTAATGGATTAATGAATTAGGGTTTGTAAAGAAAGGAAATTTTTGGTAAAAAAATATCATAAGGTATAATATCGATTCACCTCCCTTAGTATGGTTCAAGGTTTCTAATACTTTCTAGAGAGAGAATGTCACATCCAATGTGATTGACACCATATGTAACTTATTGATAAGTAATATATTGGTACGAATTGTATAACATATAAATCTATATATAACTAATTTTTGGTAATGTATTTGTACTTGCATCTTGTGCTTGATCTCCTTATACCCCAAAAGAAAGTGTGTGTGTGTGTATATATATGGGAATATGATCTTTAATCAATTACATGCTTTACTTGATAGTGCAAAGACAACTTTTTCAGTGAGGGAAATATGTATTTGTATTGTTTCAACTTTGTTGCATAGAGGGATAACTTACCAGACCTTGGTGGCCATAGTGATTTTTTTCACCTTCCAAATAGACATTAAAGAGTACAAATTTCCCAGTCGAATAAATTATCTTCATGCTCGTAGTGATCATAGAAGCTACTATAGTTAGGGTTACCATTAATATCCTAGAACACTAATATTCTTAGCTACTAATGACACTAGATTATATGGATTCATAAACAACATGGTGCTTCCATATATATGTTTTTCCAAAACCAACATCACAAGCTACGATTTGAAAATCCCACATAGTACCTCATGTTTGAAGGTCTTAATATTGCATTATGAGCAATATTGTTGACCAACATAGATATCACGTCGCTAGCTTAGCCAATTGATGATGTATAGATGGGGGGGGGGGGGGGGGGGGGGGGGGTGTGTGGGGGTGCTACATTATTGTTTGCCTCATCTTATTAATGGCCTATGCTAAGATCAAAGTTCTTTTGGATGTTGTAATTAATGATGAAATGTAGTGGTGCTCCCTTCACCCATGTTTTTGAGTGAAAGAAGAGCTAGCCCTCCTTAAGCTTCTTTAATTCTCTTGGTCGGAACTTTGGGGTGGTGATGTATAGTAACATTGGGTTCCACATCAATTTTCCATATTCGTGAGGTTTGGTGGTGTCAAGGATGAATCAAAGTTTGGTGCTTTCACTTGATTAATAACAATTGTCTATCACAACATTCATCGTTGTCGTGCTAAATAATGTGACACCATTTAGACATGTCTTTCAACTTCTCATTCTTCTTCATTACATTGTTCTTGGTCTAATGGTCTTGAGATTGGTTACCCTTGCCTTGTCCTTTACTCTATGAGTTAGGGCCTCCTTACTCTTAATTTGTTGGGGCAAATTTATTGTGCCAAAACTCTTTCTTATTCTTATTTGAAATTTCTTTAATCTTGACAACATAATGGCAAGTTACTTTGAGCCTACTTTTATTTGAATGTATATGTGTACACCAATACAATATTTTGAAAACTAAGTGTTGCTTGAATACCCAACCTTATAAGCTAGATATAGAAATTATTGTGATGCTTTTACATGGTCTAGCTTTTAATCTCACTTAAGATTTCCTATCTCATATATTAATCTTCATAATTTCTAACATATAAATAATGATTAAAAATATTTAAAAAATCCCAAAAAATAAAATAAAACAATTCATCTATATTATTGTATATGTTTCAAACTTACACAATAATATTTCATTAATACAAATTCATTTTTATTTTTATTTTTATTATTATTATTATTATTTAAAATTTTCATTATATAAATTTATTATTATTATTATTTAAAAATAATCTTGTTACCATTTAAAAACAATTAAAAATTAAAAAACTAATCTCCAACAAATTTACCGTCCCTCCTATCTTTCCTTTAACCAAAGGAATAACACCACAATTAACTTGTATTTCAAACGATTTCGTTTCAACAAAATCATTGCATTTAAATATACTCGTTAACAAATAAGATTCAATTGATTTTTTATTTTGTTAGTTTGTTTTAAGCACATTCGTTTTATTGGTTAATTTGTTTTATTGGCGTGTGTAAATTTATGTGATTGTTAACCATATTAGTTTAGATTTTATTGGTTAATTTGTTTTATTGGTGTGTGTAAATTTATGTGATTGTTAACTATATTAGTTTATATTTATCTTAATTTTATATTTATTAAATATCAAAAGGAATTAATTTTTTTTTTTTTTAAGTTTGTATTTCAAGAGATTTAATTTTCTTAACACTTAGTAGATTGAGAGTGAAAATGGATCTTTGACTAATTTAATTATTAATTATAATAATAATTATTTTTTGTTTTAGTTTTATATAGTTTAACGGAGTTTAAATGTTTTTCTCATTCTTATTATTATTATTATTGACTAAATCAAAATTATAGGACATTACATCTCTATCATACTGGGTTAGCGAGCACTTCTCGGCACAATAAATTCACAATGTATTTATTTGATTAGATATAGCTAATCATATACATAGTTTAAATTTTGTGTTTAATGAATTTAGTTCTATTTGAATTGTTTAGCAATAATAACAAATCCATCTCAATTATATATCTATATATCTATATATATATTTATTTTTTCGTCATGAGATTACCATTATACTCTTGAATCTGATGCAAATTGCTCACAAGCCATGTTAGACACGTAAACCGAGTTTCATACTTGAGAGAAGTTAGTTGAAAAATTAACCCAATAAACTTCGTGGAAATTATCTTTACATAATCATAGATATTTCTTTTTTCTTTTAAACAAAATGGATATTTATATTTCATAAAATGTGGAAAACTTGGCCAAAACCATTTACATCAACAAAAATACAAAACATATTAATGTAAGTTCAACACCTTCCATGTTCCAATGTATCTAGAGGAGAGTCTTCTTGCCTCTACGGACTTTATAGACTAAGATTAGGCACTGATATCTATGATATACTATACACCAGTATAGATACATTTAAGTAGGGATCTAACATGAGACCAGAGGCATTAAATTTCTTCACATAGAAACTTTTTAGAGTGCTACATTATTGTTTGCCTTGGGGGGGGGGGGTTGTGGGGGTGCTACATTATTGTTTGCCTCATCTTATTAATGGCCTATGCTAAGATCAAAGTTCTTTTGGATGTTGTAATTAATGATGAAATGTAGTGGTGCTCCCTTCACCCATGTTTTTGAGTGAAAGAAGAGCTAGCCCTCCTTAAGCTTCTTTAATTCTCTTGGTCGGAACTTTGGGGTGGTGATGTATAGTAACATTGGGTTCCACATCAATTTTCCATATTCGTGAGGTTTGGTGGTGTCAAGGATGAATCAAAGTTTGGTGCTTTCACTTGATTAATAACAATTGTCTATCACAACATTCATCGTTGTCGTGCTAAATAATGTGACACCATTTAGACATGTCTTTCAACTTCTCATTCTTCTTCATTACATTGTTCTTGGTCTAATGGTCTTGAGATTGGTTACCCTTGCCTTGTCCTTTACTCTATGAGTTAGGGCCTCCTTACTCTTAATTTGTTGGGGCAAATTTATTGTGCCAAAACTCTTTCTTATTCTTATTTGAAATTTCTTTAATCTTGACAACATAATGGCAAGTTACTTTGAACCTACTTTTATTTGAATGTATATGTGTACACCAATACAATATTTTGAAAACTAAGTGTTGCTTGAATACCCAACCTTATAAGCTAGATATAGAAATTATTGTGATGCTTTTACATGGTCTAGCTTTTAATCTCACTTAAGATTTCCTATCTCATATTAATCTTCATAATTTCTAACATATAAATAATGATTAAAAATATTTTAAAAATCCCAAAAAAAATAAAATAAAAAAATTCATCTATATTATTGTATATGTTTCAAACTCACACAATAATATTTCATTAATACAAATTCATTTTTATTTTTATTTTTATTATTATTATTATTTAAAATTTTCATTATATAAATTTATTATTATTATTATTTAAAAATAATCTTGTTACCATTTAAAAACAATTAAAAATTAAAAAACTAATCTCCAACAAATTTACCGTCCCTCCTATCTTTCCTTTAACCAAAGGAATAACACCACAATTAACTTGTATTTCAAACGATTTCGTTTCAACAAAATCATTGCATTTAAATATACTCGTTAAGAAATAAGATTCAATTGATTTTTTATTTTGTTAGTTTGTTTTAAGCACATTCGTTTTATTGGTTAATTTGTTTTATTGGCGTGTGTAAATTTATGTGATTGTTAACCATATTAGTTTAGATTTTATTGGTTAATTTGTTTTATTGGTGTGTGTAAATTTATGTGATTGTTAACTATATTAGTTTATATTTATCTTAATTTTATATTTATTAAATATCAAAAGGAATTAATTTTTTTTTTTTTTAAGTTTGTATTTCAAGAGATTTAATTTTCTTAACATTTAGTAGATTGAGAGTGAAAATGGATCTTTGACTAATTTAATTATTAATTATAATAATAATTATTTTTTGTTTTAGTTTTATATACTTTAACGGAGTTTAAATGTTTTTCTCATTCTTATTATTATTATTATTGACTAAATCAAAATTATAGGACATTACATCTCTATCATACTGGGTTAGCGAGTACTTCTCGACACAATAAATTCACAATGTATTTATTTGATTAGATATAGCTAATCATATACATAGTTTAAATTTTGTGTTTGATGAATTTAGTTCTATTTGAATTGTTTAGCAATAATAACAAATCCATCTCAATTATATATCTATATATCTATATATATATTTATTTTTCGTCATGAGATTACCATTATACTCTTGAATCTGATGCAAATTGCTCACAAGCCATGTTAGACACGTAAACCGAGTTTCATACTTGAGAGAAGTTAGTTGAAAAATTAACCCAATAAACTTCGTGGAAATTATCTTTACATAATCATAGATATTTCTTTTTTCTTTTAAACAAAATGGATATTTATATTTCATAAAATGTGGAAAACTTGGCCAAAACCATTTACATCAACAAAGATACAAAACATATTAATGTAAGTTCAACACCTTCCATGTTCCAATGTATCTAGAGGAGAGTCTTCTTGCCTCTACGGACTTTATAGACTAAGATTAGGCACTGATATCTATGATATACTATACACCAGTATAGATACATTTAAGTAGGGACCTAACATGAGACCAGAGGCATTAAATTTCTTCACATAGAAACTTTTTATAGTGCAAAATACAATGTGTTAATTTTCATTGTTTAAATTGTGTTTTAGAATATATATATCTATATATATATATATATATATATATATATATATATATATATATATATATATATATATATATGACTACATAAAGGTACATAACATGTGCATCCAAACATATTATCATTCAAATTAAAATGTTTTTAAGTATATGTCAATATTAATTCCTATTAAAATATTTTATTGATAATCCACATTGAATATATTTTTATATACCATATTAAAATATTTTGTTTTAACAAATTTTTTTCTATATATAGATATATATGAAGTTGATATCGAAATAAATTAGTTAATTTTGATCTTCAAATATTTTATTTAAATTTTTTGTTCAAACATTTTTGAAAAATATAAGGTTTAAACATTTTACTCACACATTTTTTTACTTCTAATTACTTTACAACATATTCATTTTTTTATATTATAACCTATACTATTTTTCTATTTAGAACATAAATTTTTATTTTTATTTTTATGTTAAAGGGGCAGACGAACATACTTACACATCCCCTTATACTAGGCTGTAAAATGAGCCTCTCAGCGAAAAAACTTGCAATACATATAAAACTATACTTATAAAGTATACTTATATAGAGTTAGAAGATCTGACTTCATCCTTGTGAGAACATACATCACCCTTACTCTGAGTCGTCCACATTCTAATTAATTTAATCGCGGCGCCCATGGATATTCCACTTTCCACTTTCCTGCATGGAGTTTCCAAGTGTGCCTTCATTTAAACCTATTGTCACTCCACTAATTCCACGAGAGTTGAAATCCCAATGTTGTTGCTTGCTTCTAGAGCTAACCTTCTTGGATCGTATTTCCATTCCACCTAATTATGGAATAGGGAATGACCTTTACCTGCGCCATTTATTTCTAATACTCTTGATATTAATTCCATTCCTTTATTGGCCAGTTCGTCAACCTCCCCATTTAGATTCCTTAGATTGTGAAATAAAGAGATTTAAAGTTTTCATGAGAAGGCCAACTCTTCTTTTAGAAGAAAAAGATGTAAGAAAGCCAACTCTTCTAACAACAAAGGAAAGAGAGAAGTCATCCAATGCGAGAGACTTTGAGAGCAACCCGATTACAATCATGGAATCTCCAAAAACTTTTCGCTGACAATTGCCATGTTATAAATCGTTATACCTAACTCCCATGCATACTTTATCTTTTCTTGTTCTTCTAGGCAAACACTGACCCTCCTACTCCTACTCCTACTCCTACTCCACCCTCCCCTTATTATAGATATTTCTTACTAAGCAGCACAATTATAGATATTTTTACTAAGTTGCACAATTATAGCTGAATTATGTATTTGTTTTGTCTTTGAGATTAGTTTCTGGGCTATCTTTTTCAATTATTAAACATAATTTGGCACGAGGTTCCACCAAAGAGTTCATTGAATATCGATAGCATTGAAGAGGTTGCCTGGTGTGGAAAATATTTGTATCTCGATACTTTATATAAATTCGGTAAAAATAAATCATAAATACGATATCCCTCAACAAAAAAGGATCGTACCCATTTGTTTTTTCCTGCTTTCTTATCGTACTTTTTGTCATTTTCAAATTCTCACACTATTGTGTAAGTTGTTGCTGGGTGCAAGTTGTCACCACAGGAAGCTCGTGTAGCAGATCCCTAGGTGCATCGTTAGAGACAATTGCGTTGTTAAGGGAGGTAGCCTAAAGATATATGTCTAAATGATTTGTATAGAGTGACGGTATAGATAAACCATGGAGAAAATATCCCCCAAAAGAGATGGCCCGCATTTAATGTTTCTATGCTTTGCTTTCGTATCGTACTTTCTTGCCATTTTCAAAGTCCACACTCTCTGCTCCACGTTGTTCGCTGGTGCAAGTTGTCACCAGTGGAAACTCAGAATTTCAAAACAAGGGATTTGATGGTTTTTACACTACTACTCGTTTTAACCATTTTAACCAATTTTTTAATAAATTTACAATATTTTTAACTTTATTTAATTTGCCCACCAAATTCCAACCATGAACCCGTGTAGCAGCTTGCTAGGCACATCGTTAGGAATTGCGTACCTTATCCAACAAGAGTGGAAGTTCATGCGGTGCCCGCACATCCCTACTGCACGCTGTAAGTTATGAGATTCGCAAGGGTGGCATCATTGACAAATTTCTCTCTTTCACAAATTAATATATTTTCATGAATTGTTTACATAAAAAAACTCTCTCTCAATCGTGCGAGCGATTGTGATAGATTCTAATAAAAAGGGTGCATTTAACCGGTGTTTTTGGATTCTAAAAATGGTGCATTTAATAAGGTTTTTTTATTAAAATCATTATTTAAATTGGAGTTTGATAATTTAATTTTTAATGTTATTTTTCAATACTATTATTTCGTTTTATGATAACTAAGTATCAATAATTTATTTATTTAATATTTTCAATTTTTTATCACACAAAATGTAATGTTTCTAGAAAACTGTAAATGCAGTAAGAAAAAATTAAATAATTAGTATTATTACCTGTTTGAATTGAATAATATTTTTATTTATTGAAAATGAGTAATGATTTAAAGTATTCGCAGATCTCGTAACTTCTGGAAGAAAAGAAGTTGAAAAGACAGTTGCTGGAAAAACCCTAACTACCTCCCCTAACTGGGAAATGCTTCCAAAGAAAAGGAAGTAAGGGGTAGGGAAAACTACCCTGTAATGACAGGCAGTAAAAGGGAACATTGTTAAGTCTGGTGATGCCCAGATAGCATGAGCACTGTGTGCGAACAACTTGCAGGAGACAGAAAGTCTCATGAGCAAGCTAGGGGGAGATTTGGTGCCGAAAGACAATCTCATGGTCGGAAGGTTTGACTAGCAATGGAAAACAGAGGTGACCTCTTTCACTGGAGTTCTTTACTAAAAAGCAGCTCAGGTATGAGGTATCATCTGGAAAATTTAGACCACTGCACAAACTAAATTTTGTGTCTTTACTGAGAATGAAATGATGTAGAGATGTGCCTAAGGCTGGAGTGATAATTGAAAGGATAATGGTGGGGTTCTGTTTTACATTTTTATCTATCAAAATCAGAAAAATAAAAATAAAAAAATAAATTGAAGTATAGTAATCTTTTACAGAAGAATAAATAACTGTTGAAGCAAGGGACTTTTCCCTGTAAATTCAGAACATTTTATTTGCAAAAAATACACACTATTCAGATCTATTAATGCAGGGAAATTAATTAATATAGAATTACTGTAGAAAATTATTTGTACAGGTAACTTAATGCAGGAAACCTGATTAATATGGAATTACTGCAGAATATGAACTGTACATGTAATTTAATGCAGGAAAATTGTCTAATGCGGAACTACTGTGAAGTTATAATTATGTAAAAGTCCTTTTATGCATAAAAGAGAAGAAGGTTATTGTAAAAATTTGTAGAAAAGAACTGGTGAATAATTTCCTCTGTTGAATTAAGTGGAATATAGACAAACTAGGAATTGATTAAAATGCTAGGAATGTCGTTTCCCGAAGAACAAGAAAACATTGAAGGGGTTGATGTGGCAGGGGCGTAAGTGTAGAAACCCTAGCCGACCTGTCCAGATCCTTCCCGAGAATGGACTATCAAGCAAACGCTAAAACCCTACCAGGGAAATGAAACCCCATGCCTTTAACTACGACAGAACCCAACATTGAACAAATTAACCAAAGTTCTAGTCTAATCGAAAAATAGAGATTTAGTTACATCTTAAACACACAAAGGACAGTATCCAAAAACAATCTCGACACTGAAATGCGTAAACAGAAGGAATTAAAAGAAACCCTGAATCGAGTCCTTCCACAATCAGTTCTTTTTGGATCAATCAAAAAGCTGGAACTTATGAACAACATTATCATAGGCAGATCTGAGAACAATAGTACAACCCATTTATGTATCGACCAAAATTGAAATCGTGTTACCATTTAGCATACAAGATATACACATTGAACAAGATCTGGACCTATAACCAGAAGGTACCAGAGTCATAGTAATAAGAGGAACGACACGGCTACAAACCCAGAAAGCCGGTTAATAATTGGACAACAGTTCTTCATACAGAGAGAGGTAAATTCTTCATATTAAACGCATAAATAACTTGTAAACAACAACGGCGTTGCCTTAAACACAGGACCGCAGCCGGATAATAAAACCCTCGTTCTTAAAGAGGGAATGTCCACTCATACACCTCAGAACAACGATGGGTGTCCGCTGGAAAACTTTTAACTTTTAACTTTACAAAGACCATAGCAATTCAACGGGGATGAAAAGCGTAATTACACAGAGAGCTGAGGCTCTAGCCTCAAGCAGCCTAGAAGAGTTTCATCTCGGGTAGACTAGCACAGGCTGGAGTTAAACCTTACCCAGATTCACTCGGGAGACAAAAGCTTGTGGAGAAACCCTCCTTCGGGCACAGTCATAAATCCCAAGCTTGTAGCTGAGGTTCCTACAGTTCAACCATGCCACAAACATCGATTAGCAACAGAACAACAGAACAAATGCATATCATTCATCTGTAAGGGAAACAAAAATAGTGTCACCTCATTGAATTCTAACTTACTTGAGAAACACTCGCCTGTAAGAAAACCTTGACCATGTTTTGAGAATTTCCTTGCGTTGCAACTCTGGATTGGGAGACCAAGCAGGCCTACAAGAGGAGATGCGGAACCGGAGCAGGCGCTGAAGAAGGATGGAGGAAAGTGAAAACCCGCCATCGCAAGCGAAGATGTGAAACAAACCCTGATGCAGTTTAGTCGTGGGATGGAGATCCCGGGTCCTCCACCGTCGATGAGACGTGGGGACCGAGAGGAGCAACTGCGGTAGGATGGTCTGCCCGTGCCACGTACCAGGACGAAGCAGGGCATCTAATGTCAAAAAACACAAAAATCAATACCATTGTAAAGATACACAGGTTACAAGCCAGGTGACTGAGACAGCATATGCGCGAAAACAACAAACAATATGGTTTAGAATTTCGTGGCTCAGAAACATTTAATGAAAACATTCACAACTATGGCACTTAAACCAAAAATATGCGGAATGACAACCAAAACTTTAATCAGGCAACCCCTGCATAAGGATACAAATGTACTCACCTCGTTAATAGTAAAGAATAGAGTTATGACTATTTAAACTCGAATGTATATTGATGCAATCCTAAGTATTAATTTTTTTTTTTTTTTAATATGTATAATGTGGTTTTTTGTGGAGTCATTACAAGTGGTATCAAAGCCGAGGATACAAAACTGTGGCCTCTAGCAAATATATTTAATAAGAATAAACAGTTATTGTGTTAATCTTTTGCTTCTACCCGTGTTAAGAACAGGAAACAGACGACAGTAGAATGAGGAGAATGGACAGTGTTCCACACAGGATTGTGACTGGTCCACGACCTGCAACAGGCCTTGAGACTAATCCTGAGATATGGGTGCAATTAGGAGAGGAGGCCCACAACAATAATCTTACGATATTAGAGACAGTTTAGGAATTAAAGAATGAGATGGCCCGCCTGCGGGAGGACAATGCAAGATTAACTATGGAACAGGAAAAAATAATTAAGAGCTTATCAGATAAGCGAAATCAACACTAGTCTAACCCTAGCCCTGAACAGATACGAGTGTCAGAGGGCTACCACACGGATCAGGAAGAAACCGAAGGAGGGGAAGAGAATCGAGAGGAAAAGTCAGATAATGCCTCTGAACACCTGACATCGAAAAGGCAGCGGATAGAATTACAAGGGGAGTTTCGGAAAATAAAACCGCCACACTTCGATGGAGAGTTGGAAGAGGCAGCCAAAGCTTGGTTGATTAACATGAATAAATATTTTCAATTATATGAATATGATCACAACCTCAAAGCGCAGCTGACCATTTTCCAATTGTAAGGGAAGGCTACCCTATGGTGGGAAGAAGTCAAGATTGTACGAGGGGTAAGTGAACAAAATATAACTTGGGAAAATTTTCAAAAATACTTCAAGGAAAGATATTTGACTGAACGATTCTAAACGAAAAAGCAAGGGAATTCCATCACCTGCGACTTGGGCATCAAACAATGGACGAGTTTATCACCTGATATACCTCGTTACTCCGTTATGTGCCTTACATACGAGAGGAGAAGGCTAAGGTACAACGGTTCGTCAGTATTCTACCCTTGGCGATGAGGGAACGAATTGAGTTTGATAACCCAAAAACAATGGATGAAGTGATATCGAAAGGCCAGGATATGTTATCAGCAAAGTAAGCAAAAGGGAGAAGTTCTAGGAAAGAGGTGGGTTGACAAGAGAGGTAATAATATTGTTGTGGACACTAAAGGAAATCGTGGCAGTGTTAGCAAAGGATTTCCCAAAGGAAAAAACAACAAGAACCTGCATAAGAACCCGCTCAGATTGAAGCCACCCATTGAATCCAGAATCAACAAACAAACTGGTAAAATTGACAATGAAGGGACATCAAGACCTCCAGTAAAATGTTGGGGTTGTGGAGGGCCTCATTACGTTAAAAATTGTCCTCATCGAAAGGGTACTGAATAAGTTTCGCAGATCCATGAAGCATCTACGATTGGCGACGTGGCCCAGAGTTTACCGAGAATTAATGCCGCTCTGGAAGATCGTTAGGCAGAATACTAGCCGACTATGGTGGAGTTTGAAGGTAAGATCTTTGATCATACTGTAACTGTATTAATTGATCCCGGAGCTACATTAAGCTATATTAGTCCTAAGATTGTGGAACAGTGTAAGTTACAAACTGTTAAGTTTAAAAACCTTTGGCTAGTACAGCCGGCAACAGGGGCAAAGAGACGTGTGTTAGCTAAGGTCAATAACTGCCCCTTTAAGGTCAGTAGGTGATGGCAGATCTAAACGTACTTCCCCTTGGATCATATGACATGTTGATAGGCATGGACTAGCTGGAAAAATGTTGGTCCATTATAAACTGTAAAACAAAAACTATCTGTTACAAGGATGAATTCAGGGAAAAGCAGGAGATGCAAGGTATTATGAGGTCAGTGCAGATTTGGCCAATAACTACCTCTCAGTTGGCAAAATGTATCAGGAAAATATGTCAAATTTATGCCATTCAAGTGGGTTATGCCAACTCAAAAGACAAGACTGCCACATTGGAAAGTATCCCAATGATACGGGAATTTGCATATGTGTTCCCGGAGGAGATACCAGGACAGCCACTCAAGAGAGACATAGACTTCACTATTGAATTGGTGTCAGGGGCAGCTACAGTATCCTGAGCTTCGTATCGAATGAGCATACCAGAATTAACAGAATTGAAAATGTAGTTGTAGGAGCTGTTGGAAAAAAGTTACATCCGCCCTAGTGGGTTGCCCTAGGGAGCCCCTGTGTTGTTCGTTAAAAAGAAGGATGGGACCCTTTGTATGTGCATGGACTATTGTCAGTTGAATAAATGACAATTAAGAATAAGTACCCTTTACCCTGTATTGATGAACTTTTTGATCAGGTAAAAGGGGCAACCGTATTCTCAAAAATTGATTTACGATCAGGATACCACCAAATCAGAATTAAAGAGGAAGACATAGCCAAAACTACCTTTAGAACTCGATATGGACACTATGAGTTTGTAGTATTACCCTTTGGGTTAACCAACGCCCCCACGACCTTTATGTGCTTAATAAGTAACATATTTCATCAGTATTTATACAAGTTTGTGTTAATCTTTATTGACGATATACTGATATATTCCGGGAATATGGAGAAGCACAAGGAGAACCTCAAATTGGTATTGCAAACTCTCCGAGAACACCAATTATACGCCAAATATAGCAAGTGCGACTTCTTTAAGGAACAAATTCAGTACTTGGGACATATAATCTCTAAAGATGGAATCGATTTTGATCCCGGAAGATAAGGACCATAATGGAATGGCCAGTGCCAAATGACGTAGCAAATATAAGATCCTTCATGGGATTAGCTGGTTACTATAGGCAGTTTGTGGAAGGATTTTCGAGAGTGGCTTAACCTATCACTTCCTTGCAGAAAAAGGGGAAAACTTTTAAATGGACTGCAGAATGCCAAAAAAGTTTTGAACAACTCAAGCATCTTCTCACCATAGCGCCTATATTAAGCATAGCAGATCTAGGTAAGGACTATGTGGTGTGCACAGATGCAAGTAAGGAAGGGGTAGGGGGGGTACTAATGCAAGAAGGAAAGGTAATCGCCTATGAGTCTAGGAAATTAAAGGAACATGAGTAGAAATATTTTGCTTATGATCTGGAATTGACAGTTGTTATTCATGCCTTAAAGATGTGGCGCCATTACCTGATGGGAAAAAAGTTTCTATTAATGATGGACCATCACAGCTTGACTAGTTATTTTAATCAACCTACCTTAAATGCTAGGAAGGCACGGTGGGTGGATTTCCTAAGTGGTTTTGACTTCGAGATTAAGCATCTGAAAGGGAAAGAGAACCAGGTAGCGGACGCTTTAAGTCAAAAGGTACAATGTCTCTATGAAATTTCTTGCAGCGAAGGGCGGAGTACCTTCGAAGAAGTGATTAAAAAGGCAAAAGAACAAGATTCGAAATATTAGCAAATAGGATAGCAAGTTCAGAATCCAACCAGCAAAGAAAATCAGCAAGGATACGCTATGGATGCTTTTGGCATGCTGAATTACAAAAAAAGGTTGTATGTGCCCAACCAAAATGACATTAAAAACTTGATTTTAGATGAATTTCATAAAAGTCATTATGCTGGACATCGGGGTATTAGAAGCTGATTACCACACTCCGGAAAGAGTATTATTGGCCGGGTATGAAGAAAGATGTAACAGATATTTGACACGTTGAATGGAATGCCAGCAAGTTAAAGCGAAACACCAGCACCTTGCTGGGTTATTGCATCCACTGCCAATCCCGGAGTGGAAATGGGAAACCATCTTTATGGACTTCATAACAGGATTACCCAAGTCAAAAAGAAACAACGATTCCATCATGGTGGTGGTGGACAAATTAAGCAAATTAGTGCATTTTATACCAGTACAATCCACTTACAGAGCAATGTAGATTGCCCATATCTTTATGCAAAACATTTTTAGGCTACATATGTTACCAAAAACTATAATCTCTGACCATGACGTAAAATTTATATCGGTATTTTAGAGAACTCTATTTGGGGAATTGGGGACTCAACTGAATTTCAGTATCGCTTATCATCCGCAGACCGACGGACAAACAGAATGGGTGAATTAGGTTGTAGAAGATATGCTAAGAGCATATGTTATGCAGCAACCATCCAAGTAGGAAGATTATCTGCACTTGGTTGAGTTTGCGTACAAAAACGGATATCATACATCCCTACAGATGAGCCCGTTTGAAGTGTTGTACAGCCGGAAATGCTGCACACCCACAAGCTAGGGAGGGTTAGAGGACAGGATGATGCTGAGCCCCGAAATGCTTAAAGAAATGGAAGAAATGGTCAAGAAGGTACAATCCAATTTAAAGGCAGCCCAAGATAGGCAAAAGAACTTCACCGACCGAAAGAAAAATGTTAAGGAATACCAAGTAGGAGATCATGTGTATGTGAGAATTCAAGCTAAAAAGAGCACATTACAATGGAGTGGGTGCACCAAGCTGGCACCCTGGTTTTGTGGACCCTTCCAGATCTTAGCGAGAGTTGGTCTGGTGGCATACCAGCTCGCTCTGCCAAGTCATATTCGGGTCCACAACGTCTTCCATGTGTCTATATTAAAAAATACGTTTATGATCCTAAGCACGTAATCAATTGGCAGGACATACAGGTAAGAAAGTATCATAGGTAGACCAATCAGTTTTGTTGTTAAAGGAAAAACTGACTTAAAATATTGTGTGTTTCAGGTCGAGTTGGAAGGAGAAATCTTGGTCGAGCCGTTGAATATACTCGATCGGAGAGAAGTAATGCTGTGGAAACGAGCCATCACCCAGGTTAAAGTGCAATGGTAGCACTTTGGGCCAGATGAGGCCACCTAGGAGGATGAACAACTCATGAGAGAAGCTTATCCAGGACTGTTTGAGGCCGGAAAACATCGGGATGATGTTTGATTTCAGGAGGGGGAGATGTAATGTCCCCAGAAAGCTGTAAATATTTTATTTACCGCAGTAAGAACAAATTGAATAATTAGTGTTATTACCTGTTTGAATTGAATAATATTTTTATTTGTTGAAAATGAGTAATGATTTAACGTATCAACAGATCTTGTAACTTCTAGAAGAAAAGAAGTTGAAAAGGCAGTTGCTGGAAAAAACCTAACTACCTCCCCTAACTTAGGAAATGCTTCCAAAGAAAAGGAACTAGGAGGAGGGAAAACTGCCCTGTAATGACAGGCAGTAAAAGGGAAAATTGTTAAGTCTGGTGATGACAAGATAACATGAGCACTGTGTGTGAGCAACTTGTAAGAGACAGAAAGTCTCGTGAGCAAGCTAGGGTGGAGATTTGGTCCCGAAAGACAATCTCATGGTTGGGAGGTTTGAATAACAACGGAAAACAGAGGTGACCTCTTTCACTGGAGTTCTTTACTAAAAAGTAGCTCAGGTATGAGGTACCATCTGGAAAATTTAGACCACTGCACAAACTAAATTTTGTGTCTTTACTGAGAATGAAATGATGTAGAGATGTGCCTAAGGCTGGAGTTATAATTGAAAGGATAATAGTAGGGTTCTGTTTTACATTTTTATCTACCAAAATCAGGAAAAAATTTAAGTATAGTAATATTTTACAGAAGAATAAATAATTGTCGAAGCAAGGGAGTTTTCCAAATCTGGAACATTTTATTTGCAAAAAATACACACTATTCAGATCTATTAATGCAGGGAAATTAATTAATATAGAATTACCGTAGAAAATGATTTGTACATGTAACTTAATGCGGGAAACCTAATTAATATGGAATTACTGCAGAATATGAATTGTACAGGTAATTTAATGCAGGAAAATTGTCTAATGCGGAACTACTATGAAGTTATAATTATGTACAAGTCCTTTTATGCATAAAAGAGAAGAAGGTTATTGTAAAAATTTGTAGAAAAGAACTGGTGAATAATTTCCTCTATTGAATTAAGTGGAATATAGACAAACTAGGAATTGATTAAAATGCTAGGAATGTCGTTTCCCGAAGAACGAGAAAACATTGAAGGGGTTGATGTGGCAAGGGTGTAAGAGTAGAAACCCTAGCGGACCTGTCCAGATCCTTCTAAAGAATGCACTTTCAAGCAAATGCTAAAACCCTATTAGGGAAATGAAACCCCATGCCTTTAACTACGGCAGAACCCCAACATTGAATAAACTAACCAAAGTTCTAGTCTAATTGAAAAACAGAGATTTAGTTACATCTTGCACACGCAAAGGAGAGTATCCAAAACCAATATCGACACTGAAATGCGTAAATAGAAGGAATTAAAAGAAACCCTAAATCGAGTCCTTCCATAATCAGTGCTTTTCGGATCAATAAAAAAATTGGAACTTATGAACAACATTATCATAGGCAGATCTGAGAACAATAGTACAACCCATTTATGTATTGACCAAAATTCAAATCGTGTTATCATTTAGCATACAAGATATACACATTGAACCGGACCTGGACCTATAACCAGAAGGTGCCAGAGTCATAGTAATAGGAGGAACGACACGGCTACAAACCCAGAAAGCCGGTTAAGAATTGGACAACAGTTCTTCATACAAAGAAAGGTAAATTCTTCATATTAAACTCAGAAATAACTTGTAAAAAACAATAGCACTGCCTTAAACACAGGGCCATAGCCGGATAATAAAACCCTCGTTCTTAAAGAGGGAATGTCCTCGCATACACCTCAGAACAACGATGGGTGTCCGCTGGAAAACTTTAAGCTTTTAACTTTACAGAGACCATAGCAATTCAACGTGGATGAAAAGCATAATTACACAGAGAGTCGAGGCTCTAGCCTCAAGCAGCCTAGAAGAGTTTCATCTCGAGCAGACTAGCACAGGCTGGAGTTAAACCTTACCCAGATTCACTCGGGAGACAAAAGCTTGTGGAGAAACCCTCCTTCGGGCACAGTCGTAAATCCCAAGCTTGTAGTTGAGGTTCCTACAGTTCAACCATGCCACAAACATCAATTATCAACAGAGCAACAAAACAAATGCATATCATTCATCTGTAAGGGAAACAAAAATAGAGTCACCTCATTGAATTCTAGCTTACCTGAGAAACACTTCCCTGTAAGAAAAACATGACCATGTCCTGAGAATTTCCTCGTGTTGCAACTCTGGATTGGGAAACCAAGTAGGCCTGCAAGAGGAGATGTGGAACCGAAGTAGGCGCCGAAGAAGGATGGAGGAAAATGAAACCCCGCCATCGCAAGCGAAGATGTGAAACAAACCCTGATGCAGTTTAGCCGTGGGATGGAGATCCCGGGTCCTCCACCGTCGATGAGACGGGGGCCCGAGAGGAGCAGCTGCAGTAGGATGGCCTGCCCATGCCACGTACCAGGACAGAGTAGGGCATTTAATGTCAAAAAACACAAAAATCAATACCATCGTAAAGATACATAGCTTGCAAGCCAGGTGACTGAGACAACATATGCGCGAAAACAACAAACAGTATGGTTTAGAATTTCGTGGCTCAGAAACATTTAATGAAAACATTCACAACTATGGCACTTAAACCAAAAATATGTGGCATGACAACCAGAAACTTTAGTCAGGCAACCCTTGTACAAGGATACAAATGTACTTACCTCGTTAATAGTAAAGAATAGAGTTATGACTATTTAAACTCAAACGTATATTGCTGCTATCCTAAGTATTAAAAAGTTTTTTTTTTTTATGTATAATGTGGTATTTTGTGGAGTCATTACAAGTGGTATCAGAGCCGAGGTTACAAAACTGTGGCCTCTAGAAAATATATTTAATAAGAATAAACAGTTATTGTGTTAATCTTTTGCTTCTACTTGTGTTAAGAACAGGAAACAGATGACAGTAGAATGAGTAGAACGGACAGTGTTCCACACAGGATTGTGACTGGTCCAGGACCTGCAACAAGCCCTGAGACTAATCCTAAGATATGGGTGCAATTAGGAGAGGAGGCCCGCAACACTAATCTTACGATATTAGAGACAATTTAGGAATTAAAGAAGGAGATGGCCCGCCTGTGGGAGGACAATGCAAGATTAACTATGGAACAGGAAAAAATCATGAAGAGCCTATAAGATAAGCGAAATCAGCGCCAGCCGAACCCCAGCCATGAACAGATACGAGTGTCAAAGGAACAAGGCTACCAAACGGATCAGGTAGAAACCGAAGGAGGGGAAGAGAATCGAGAGGAAAAGTCGGATAATGCCTCTGAACACCCAACATCGAAAAGGCAGGAGATAGAATTACAAGGGGAGTTCCGGAAAATAAAACTGCCACACTTCGATGGAGAGTTGGAAGAGGCAGCCGAAGCTTGGTTGATTAACATGAATAAATATTTTCAATTATATGAATATGATCACAACCTCAAAGCGCAGCTGGCCTTTTCCAATTGCAAGAGAAGGCTACCCTGTGGTGGGAAGAAGTCAAGATTGTACGAGGGGTAAGTGAACAAAATATAACTTCGGAAAATTTTCAAAATTACTTCAAGGAAAGATATTTGACTGAACAATTCTAAACGAAAAAGCAAGGGAATTCCATGACCTGCGACTTGGGCATCAAACAATGGACAAGTTTATCACCCGATTTACCTCGTTACTCCGTTATGTGACTTACATATGAGAGGAGAAGGCTAAGGTACAATAGTTCGTCAGTAGTCTACCCTTGGCGATGAGGGAACGAATTGAGTTTGATAACCCAAAAACAATGGATAAAGTGACACGAAAGGCCAGGATATGTTATCAGCAAAGTAAGCAGAAGGGAGAAGTTCTAGGAAAAAGGTGGGTTGACAAGAGAGGTAATAAGATTGTTGTGGGCACTAAAGAAAATCATGGCAGTGTTAGCAAAGGATTTCCCAAAGGACAAAACAACAGGAATCTACATAAGAACCCGTTTAGATTGAAGCCACCCATTGAATCCAGAATCAACGAATAATCTGGTAAAATTGACAATGAAGGGACATCAAGACCTCCAGGGACATCAAGACCTCCAGAACAAGTTTCACAGATCCATGAAGCATCTACGGTTAGCGACGTGGCTCGGAGTTTACCGAGAATGAATGCCGCTCTGGAAGATCGTCAGGCATAATACCAGCGGACTATGGTGGAGTTTGAAGGTAAGATATTTGATCATACTGTAACTGTATTAATTGATCCCGGAGCTACATTAAGCTATATTAGTCCTAAGATTGTGGAACAGTGTAAGTTACAAACTGTTAAGTTTAAAAACCCTTGGCTAGTACAGTTGGCAACAGGGGCAAAGAGACGTGTGTTAGCTACGGTCAATAACTGCCCCTTAAAGATAGCAGGTCAGCCGGTGATGGCAGATCTAAACGTACTTCCCCTTGGATCATATGACGTGTTGATAGGTATGGACTGGTTGGAAAAACGCTGGTCCATTATAAACTGTAAAACAAAAAGTATCTGTTACAAGGATGAATTCGGGGAAAAGCAGGAGATGCAAGGTATTATGAGGCCAGTGCAGATTCGGCCAATAACTACCTCTCAGTTAGAAAAATGTATCAGGAAAAGATGTTAGATTTATGCCATTCAAGTGGGTTATGCCAACTCAAAAGACAAGACTGCCACATTGGAAAGTATCCAAGTGATACAAGAATTTGCATATGTGTTCCCAGAGGAGCTACCACGACAGCCACCCAAGAGAGACATAGACTTCACTATTGAATTTGTGCCAGGGGCAGCCTCGGTATCCCGAGTTCTGTATCGAATGAGCACACCAGAATTAACAGAATTGAAAATGCAGTTGCAAGAGCTGTTGGACAAAAGTTACATCCGCCCTAGTGTGTCGCCCTAGGGAGCCCCTGTGCTGTTCGTTAAAAATAAGGTTGGGACCCTTCATATGTACATGGACTATTGTTAGTTGAATAAATTGACAATTACGAATAAGTACCCTTTACCCCGTATTGATGAACTTTTTGATCAGGTAAAAGGGGCAACCGTATTTCAAAAACTGATTTACGATCAAGATACCACCAAATTAGAATTAAAGAGGAAGACATAGCCAAAACTGCCTTTAGAACTCAATATGGACACTATGAGTTTGTGGTATTACCCTTTGGGTTAACCAACGCCCCCGCGACCTTTATGTGCTTAATGAACAACATATTTCATCAGTATTTAGACAAGTTTGTGTTAATCTTTATTGACGATATAATGATATATTCCCAGAATATGGAGGAGCACAAGGAGCACCTCAAATTAGTATTGAAAACTCTCCGAGAACACCAATTATACACCAAATATAGCAAGTGCGACTTCTTTAAGGAACAAATTCAGTACTTGGGACATATAATCTCTAAAGATGGAATCACTGTGGATCCTGAGAAGATAAGGACCATAATGGAATGGCCAGTGCCAAAGGACGTAGCAGATATAAGATCCTTCATGGGATTAGCGGGTTACTATAGGCAGTTTGTGGAAGGATTTTCGAGAGTGGCTTACCCTATCACTTCCTTGCAGAAGAAGGGGAAAACTTTTAAATGGATTGCAGAATGCCAAAAAGGTTTTGAACAACTCAAGCATCTGCTCACCACAGCGCCTATATTAAGCATAGCAGATCCAGGTAAGGACTATGTGGTGTGCATAGATGCGAGTAAGGAAGGGGTAGGGGGGTACTAATGCAAGAAGGAAAGGTAATCGCCTATGAGTCTAGGAAATTAAAGGAACATGAGCAGAAATATTCTGCTTATGATCTGGAATTGACACTTGTTATTCACGCCTTAAATATGTGGCGCCATTACCTGATGGGAAAAAAGTTTCTATTAATGACAGACCATCACATCTTGACTAGTTATTTTAATCAGCCTACCTTAAATGTTAGGCAGGCACGGTGGGTGGATTTCCTAAGTGGTTTTGACTTCGAGATTAAGCATCTGAAAGGGAAAGAGAACCAGGTAGCGGACGCTTTAAGTCGAAAGGTACAATGTCTCTATGAAATTTCTTGCAGCGAAGGGCGGAGTACCTTCGAAGAAGTGATTAAAAAGGCAACAGAACAAGATTCGAAATATCAACAAATAGGACAGCAAGTTCAGAATCCAACCAACAAAGAAAATCAGCAAGGATACGCTATGGATGTTGTTGGCATGCTGAATTACAAAAAAAGGTTGTATGTGCCCAACCAAAATGACATTAAAAACTTAATTTTAGATGAATTTCATAAAAGTCATTATGCTAGACACCCGGGGTATTAGAAGTTGATTACCGCACTCCGGAAGGAGTATTATTGGCTGGGTATGAAAAAATATGTAACAGAATATTTGACATGTTGCCTGGAATGCCAGCAAGTTAAAGCGAAACACCAGCACCCTGCTGGGTTATTACATCCACTGCTAATCCCGGAGTGGAAATGGGAAACCATCTCTATGGACTTCATAACAGGATTACCCAAGTCAAAAAGAAACAACGATTCCATCATGGTGGTGGTGGACAAATTAAGCAAATCAGCGCATTTTATACTAGTACAATCCACTTATAGAGTAGTGCAGATTGCCCATATCTTTATGCAAAACATTTTTAGGCTACACGGGTCACCAAAAACTATAATCTCTTACCGTGACATAAAATTTACATTGGTCTTTTAGAGAACTCTACTTGGGGAATTGGGGACTCAATTGAATTTCAGTATCGCTTATCATCCGCAGATCGACAGACAAACAAAACGGGTGAATCAAGTTGTAGAAGATATGGTAAGAGCATATGTTATGCAACATCCATCTAAGTGGGAAGATTATCTGCACTTGGTTAAGTTTGCGTACAACAACAACTATCATACATCCCTGCAGATGAGCCCGTTTGAAGTGTTGTATGGCTGGAAATGCTGCACACCCGCAAGCTGGGGAGGGCTAGAGGACAAGCTGATGTTGGGCCCTGAAATGCTTAAAGAAATTGATGCAGGAGCATCTAACCCCTCCCTAAATCAAAGAAGAATTCATAGCAGAGTGAAGTTGACGTGGCCAAAAAAACCATATTTTCGTTTAATTCATATTATTAATAGAGATTGTTGTGATTCGGTTGAGTAAATTTAGAGATCTTATGAGGGGAGATCGGATCTGGAACGATCCATTCTACTTTCCTCCATTGTTATAAACTAGTCTTTGTGCATTTGTATGGGGGGAGCCAGGCGCATGTATATCCAGCGCTGCCAAGGCAACCTGGCTCATAAAAACGTATTGTAATCTGAATTCAGAAATAATATAAATCATGTGTTTTGTGGTTATAAGTTTCTTTCATTATGTATACGAGTATGTCAGTTCTTAAACTGATCCTGCGTGTTGTTGTGAGAAGTGTGAGATGGGGTAGCAATCGACAGTTGTAGTGGTTTGCCAATAACAATTTGCAATCGTTGATTAATATCACATTGGCGCAGATTGAAAGTGGGAGTTCGACTGTTAGAGAAGTGACAGTCATCGCATCGGAGCAGCGAAGAACGTGTTGAATCGGAGTTGGACGTAGTTGTGGATCGCGGAGGTTTATAGGGGCAGTTGTATTATTTTTAAACCCATATATGGATGTGTATGGCGTGGGTTTTCAAACCTTAACGCCTATATTAATGATTGCTATGGTGATTTAGAATCCCATTAAGGAGATGGGAGATTTTATAAAGATCCACGTTACATAGTGAGAAGTTTAAAACGCTTCCGACGGGACTTAGTGGGCCATAACCCACAGGCCCAGGTTCGGGATTTATATATGTAAGGGGATTTTGGGCAATACCCAAGATCTCTTTTCATCAGAAATGGTCAAGAAGGTACGATCCAATTTAAAGGCAGCCCAAGATAGGCAAAAGAACTTCGCTGACCGAAAGAGAAATTTTAAGGAATACCAAGTAGGAGATCATGTGTATGTGAGAATTCGAGCTAAACAGAGCACATTACAATGGAGTGGGTGCGCCAAGCTGGCACCCCGGTTTTGTGGACCCTTCCAGATCTTAGTTAGAGGTAACCCTGAATAGAGAGAAAAATGAATTTAGTGGCAGGGGTTAAGTATGCAGTCTGAGCTCGATAAAACATGTGAATAATCAACACAGTAGAAATTAACTGTCTATGAAACTGCATTTGCAAACAGCAAAGAAATGAACCCATCCGAGGAAACCGAAATAAGAGTGTTAAGCTGTTAACGCCTGAGATGTAGACAGGACCTGGGGTATTTTATTTTTATATATGTATTGTGTTTTAATAAAGGAAAAGAAAATGGAACTGCCATACTTTTCAAAGGATGTATTAACCCTGGAGACCAATGTGAGTTGGGCTGAGTTATCAAACTCTGGATTCCCAAACAGGAGTTGTACATAATGGATAAACTTAAGATAAACCGTTTAAGGCAATAGATTCAACGTGGAGGTATATGCCATCCGAACGGCAACGCTCAGGCAAGGGAGGCTGCGTCTCTGGAGCATTCCCTCTGTAGTCTAGGAAGAAACCCTGAGAGGTTTTGTTGTACAATAAACATATTTCAATCCACAGACAAACATAGGGTGACTTGTCGTAACCCTGCGTAGCTCGTAGGAATATTGCTATAAAAGAAAATATTCAGGAGATTAGTATAAACCAACAACTCTCTAACGGAAGGATTTGGTAGCATTTAGACCATACAAAACCTGTTGGTTTCAATATAAAACATGTATAACAGAACTCTGCATTCTAGAATAAACACGGGCACGAAAATATAAACAGTTAAGCATCATGGAGCTGTCACTTTAAACAATAATTCGTCTGTTCATTATTTGCGAAATTTACGCAAAATTTAGAAGTCAAGTTTCAGAAAACAGGCTGGAAATCATAATGAGTTCGGCTGTTGCCGAGGAGAACTTTGACAAGGAAAGTATAGTCTAGACAAACATACTCATGTAAACTGGAAACAAAAAGAAAACATAAACTCGGATATACACCAGAGCATTGTACAGGGGGCTCGACCCCGCTTAATTTATAATAAAATTACAAACGGACTCCAAAATATGTCCACATCCTTACAATAGGTTTCGACCAAGGCGATTTATGCCTGAATATACAACAATTTGGTCAAGCCTCAGGCCAAGAGAGCCTGTGGCCTCAAATTTCTAAACATCAAGAAAAGCCGTAGAGGAACTCTGTTCCAGGCTCAACTGGAACCTTCTCTGCAGTTAAAATCACAAAAGGAAACGATTTACAACCTTTAAGATAGTAGACCCGCGTACAATAAACTCTCCTCAGACCAACCGAGCCAGAGTCGTTGGGACTTACCCGGTATTCCACGCCGGACGTGAGCAACCCAGGTAGCCACGACCATTCCACCATGTAAATCCAGCAAACTCTGGTTGCATCCATCCATCTTCCATTCGAGACCCTATGACACCAGAAGGAAGATTGTTAAGGTTTGGACAGGTTATTGCCAGCATAAAAACAAAAAAAGAAGAAAAAAAAAACAAAGACAGGAGCAAGTAAAAATCCAAAGGGCACTCACAGAACAGCACCTCAATTGCCCGGAAGTGAGCAGGCCAGCCCGGCACTCGAACCCTGGTTGCAAACACTGATTTACGCACAAGCTGGGCGTGGTAGAAAGTAGGCAGAGCGGAAACGAGCACCAGAGTGGAATGGGGTGAATGAGCTACACCACCCGAATAAATGAGCACAAAACCCCAAAGTAACGTTTGACCCTTGGATTCCCTATCCGAGATCCTGATCGTTGATAGCTGGAGGAACCTGAGATGCACGTCTGCCAATGGTACCCAATTCCTGCCACGCCTCCATGACAGAGCAGGGAATGAATATCAGGCCAGGTGGAAAGTACAGGTGGATCCGGTTGTTGATGGAGTACCAGCGTAAGTGACGATGGTACCATAAAATAAATGTGAGGGATAGTCCAAATAATAGAGAGATAAATGCATTGTCAGTCTCACTGCTGGGAAGATTATTCCGACTGCCGACTTTGGCAGCTTAATAAACAAATTTACCATATGTATATATACAATGCACCATTACATTAACACATAGGACGAGAAAACCTTACTGTAGGTTAATCAGGTAAAAAAAATAATTCATATGTTAATTAAAGGAGATGTGACACTCGACACATTAGATTGATCATTAAGTTGAGGTTAGCGTGATTCTTTATTCTTGGTGTTGGAGATAACTTAACCTTGACTTATGGGTAGTCCCAGATAAACATTGATGGGACAACAACGCCCCCTACCCCTATTGTGAGATGTTAAAGCCATTAATATTAGATGCAGGTGGGGAAACAATGTATGCTGAGCCAAAATAGAATATTGTCTCTCTCCTGAATAATCTTGGTTTTAACCCACGTGATATTTGATCGTTTGTAAGTAATCGTGGTCGTTGCTCCTCAAAATAAAAAGGATTGCACGTGCCAAGTTTAAGTAGTAAGACGACAGCTTCTCGATTTTGTAGGGTAATCAGTTGGTCGTAGTCCAACATAAACGGTTGAGGTTTTTTTAATATATTTGTTTTATCAAATTTCTCTGAAATATTTTTTTAATATATATATATATATATATATATATTTTGTTTTTTTCAAATTTATCTAAAATTTAATGGTAAATATGTTGGAATTACAAATTTGATTTGTAAATTCAATATAACCTAAATATTTTTTATTTTTTAATGAGTTGAATTTATTTATACATGTAAAAACAATACAATTTGACCAAAAAAAACATATTTTGCATGATTCAAATAAAAAATTCTAAAATAATTATACAACACCATAAATCTATATAGAGTTTGTGATTTATTAAAATAATTTCGGCCAAGTTAAAATTAGTCTAAGAATCTGGCTATACAACGCTAAGATTATGGTTAGACATCGCTATAAATTTAAGTGATACTAGTTCATGGATTATTATTATTAAAAGGTAATCTAGCACGAGGCGTAGAACATAGAGTCAATGAATATGGACACAGTTACAAACCTCGTAAATAAATATCGTGTCTTAAGTAAATATAACATTTTCAACGTAACACTTTTGAATTGCGGAAAATTAATATAGTTTTAGTGAAACTAAACTTCATAGAGGTCAAATAATTATAATTATAATTCCGATATCAGATTCGAAAAGGATCCTTGTAGGGTAAGGTAGGAAACATAGTTCTTTGTCCACTCTTTGTTTTGTTTGTTTGTTGGAGTTGTTGAGTCTCGTGAGCACCATTTAATAAAATATGTCGTTTTGGAAAACGAAAGAACACACTCCACGCTACCATAAAAATGACACGTCATCATCAATATGATTGACAATATATATATTTCGATATTATTTAAAAAAATACGCTGCCTTTTATTTAGTGCATAGCCCGGCTTTTGACCCACGTGATCTTTGACCATTTGTTAAGTCACACAGGTCGTTGTCAACTTTCCATAAATAGGGTCATGTATGACAACTCACAATTTTGCGCACGCACGAAAGGCAACTTGCATTTAGCATTATGTTAGCACTTGGCACTTTAACAAAGTGACGTGGATTGACAGCATTAAATTTATGGACGGCGATTGGTTCATGTACCAACACAAGAACGGTCAAAGTATTGACTTGAAATTTATTTCACTCGCGGATGTAGATTTCCTAACAATTGGAATTTGACAGCTTTCATACCTGGAACTGGGAAGAGGTCTATTTGTTATAAAATTTGGTATTTAATTCGAAAATAAAATCCTAAACCTCGTGAGCATATTCGTGCATGTCCATGCTATGACGTGTAATGGAAGGACACGTGGATATTGTGGCGCAACGTCCAGACATGAAATTTAATGTTGCTAGGTGCGGCGTCGGGTAATGTTGCTAGTGGCATGCTGACTCGTCGTGACTGTTAATAAATATTATTGAAATGGTTGCAAATTTCTAGAAGCACTTCATAAGAAAATTTGGCGATTGGTGCGCCGTTGAGCGTGGTTTTTTTAATATTTTCAACAACAGAGGACATTAAAAAATACTAAAATAATATTATAAGAGATGTAAAAGAATTTTTACATAATTTTTTATAATAAAAGATATTTTAAAATGGATATTCATTTAAAATTGTGATAGGACTTGGATGTCTTTCACTGTTTTAAGTCAAAACAACTCTATCCTATGATGTAATATTAGGTGCAGTTTTTTGGACCATTTTTTTCGGAAAAAGTAAAATGAGTGACATTTTTTAGTTTGTCATTTTGTAGTTAAAAGTAAAATGATTTTTTATATTATAATTTATTAAATAATTTTATCTAAATTGTAATTTTAAATTAGATTATAATATAAATTATATATCTATATATATATATATATATAATTGTGCTAAATGGATTAAGATTGTACTGTCAAGAGTAGCATACGGAAGACATGAAATGACAAACCAACACAAGAGGAGCTCACAGATGCGGATTAGCAGGAGCTACCTCAAGCAAAACACCGCACAGGGTTCACATTAATCTCCAATATTAAATAGATACAATTTGTTAGGGACAACAAATCATATCCCTGAATAATAGGAACTGAATAATTATGAAAAGGAAAATCACAACTATGTAACAAGAAGAGCCTATTCTCCATTAATTCTAACACTCCCCCTTAATGGAGAAAGGGTTCTTAAACACACCTAATATGTCCCTAAACAACTCAAACTTCAGTCTTTCCAGAGGCTTAGTAAATATATCAGCCATATTATCACAAGACTTACAATATTCAACACAAATCTCTTTGGACTGCACCTTTTCACTAACAAAATGACATTGAGTGTCTATGTGCTTAGTGTTTTTATGAAATACGGGATTGTAAGCCAGTTTGATGGAACTTTGGTTATCGCAATTGATAACCGTAGCTTCTGTCTATTCTTCCCCTGCATCTTGGAGAAGTCTGCGCAACCAAACTACCTCACATGCTGCTGCACACATAGCTTGATATTCTGCTTCTGCTAAGGATAAGGCTACAGTATGTTGTTTCTTGCTGCACCAAGAATGACCCTGGATCCAATGCTAAAGGTGTAACCTGTAATTGATCTTCTATCATCTAAATTTCCCGCCCAACCAGACTCTGTATAACCTATCATGCTAACATCAAATGAATCAAAATACAAAATACCAAAGTCTGAAGTTCCTAACAGATACCTCAGTACTCCTTTTGCTACAAGCTAATGGTTCTCACGAGGTTGAGTCATGAACTGACTCAAAACACTCATAGCATAAGCTAGAGCTGGTTTCGTAGTAGTCAAATAAATAAAACTACCAACCAACTGTTTGTACAATGTTGCATCTGCATATTTTGAACCATCATTCACCTGAAGTTTGTTGTTCTGTTGTAAAGGCACAAATGCAACCTTACACTCATCCATTTTAAATTTAGTCATTAAACTCTTAGCATACTTACCCTGGGACAAGAAAGTTTGGCTCGAATCTCTCCAAACTTCTAGACCCAAACAGTAATGCATTTCTCCAAGGTCCTTCATCTCAAATTTATGTGATAACTGCTGCTTGATTTCTTCAATGAGTTTGTCTGCACTTCCTGTCATGATCAGATCATCTACATATAAATAAATCAACACTATCTGCCCCTCATCATTAAACATAGTATACAAATCAGGACCATTTTTGCTCCGTTTATAACCATGCATGAGGAAAAATGAATCAATTTTGTCATACCAGGATCTAGGAGCTTGTTTTAAACCATATAAAGCTTTCTTTAGTCTATAGACTAACTGCTCTTCTCCCTTCTTAACAAACCCCTCAGGTTGCATTAAGTATACTTCTTCTTTTAAATCACCATTTAAGAAAGCAGATTTAACATCTAATTGATGTATTTTCCAATGATGCTTAGTGGCTAAAGCAATAATCAATCTAATAGTATTTAATTTTGCAACAGGGGAAAATGTTTCCTCAAAGTCAATACCTTCTTTCTGGGAATACCCCTTTGCAACCAACCTTGCTTTATACTTATCAATAGACCCATCTGCTTTAAATTTCAACTTAAATAACCATCTGCAACCTATGGGTTGTTTACCATGAGGAAGCTTTACTAGATCCCAAGTATTATTCTTAATAATAGATTCATATTCCTCTTTCATTGCTTCCTTCCATTCACAACTCTTACTAGCTTCATGAAAATTAGAAGGTTTTGCAATGTTTAACATACCAGTCATGAGCGCACAATCCCTATACCGAGCTGGTAATTGTTTCGGCCTGCTAGATCTCCTGAGTGGTGGGGTGTCAACTATTCTGTTCTGTTCTTCTCTTTGTGGACTGAACTCAATTTCCTCCTCTTTATCTTGTTGTTGTTTATGTTGCTATTGACTGAAGCCCTGTTTCAACATCCTCATCTGAAAGTAAGGGTACATACCATTCTTCATTATCTTGAACAAGATTTCCATCATCAACCTGTTCATGGAATATTATGTCTCTACTAACAAACACCTTGTGAGTAGAAGGATCAAATAACTTGTAAGCCTTATACTCACTGCAGTATCCAATGAAAGTGCATTTATTGGCCTTTGAATCTAACTTCTTCCTGTTTTATTTGGGAACATGCGCAAAAGCTTTACAACCAAATACTCTAAGATGACTTACTACAGGCTTGAAGCCAAATAATGCTTCAAAAGGAGTTTTATAATCAAGACTTTTAGTGGGACTCCTATTCTTCAAATACACTGCAGTATTGACAACTTCTGCCCAAAAACCATTAGTTAGATTCTTACCTTTCAACATATTGCGAGCACACTCCACCAGTGTTCTATTTTTCCTCTCAGCTACTCCATTCTGCTGAGGAGTGTAAGGTGTTGTAAACTGCTGCTGTATCCCATGCTCTTTGCAGTATTTGATGAAATCCCCTTTCTTGAATTCTCCGCCTTGATCTAATCAAAGAAACCTGATGAACTTTGTTATGAAACCAACTCAAGAAAAAGATAGAAAAGATAGATCAACGCCTTAAAATTCAGCCTCTTCGAGGGGAAAACCTCCTTTACATTACATAAATGAACAATTCTTGGATGATTCAAATGACAAAACCTCCTTTCTATATATAGGAGTCTAAGGAGTCACAATATAACGCAGCCGACCTAATAATAATAATATAAAGCCACAAAAATAACAATAGATGGATTCTATGGGGCACAGTAATAACAATATGGGGACAACAGGGGCACAACAATATTAATAAGGGGTACAACTACAATAGTAATGGGGTAATCACTAGTATTATAGGGACCCAACATGCCCCTCTCCTTCAAAAAAGTGTTGTCCTCAACACTTGAGTAGTTCTGGACGCTTCTGTACAAAATTCTCATCCTCCCATGTGGAATATTCAGCAGATAAGTTCTTCTACTTGATAAGATACTCTGAAATTGATCGATTTCATAGCCGTCGAGTTCTTGTTTCTGTGACTGCTTTTGGTTCCAATATAATTTTTCCTTCCTCGTCAAGTTCTGGCAATATTGTTTGAACTGGGAGCTTATCGCCTATAACCTTCTTTAAACATGAAACATGGAAAACTGGGTGCAATAGAGAAGCTGCACGAAGCTCCAATTTGTATGCCATAGTACCAATCTTTTGCAACACCTTGTACGGACCATACTACTTTGGTGATAATTTATTATCCTTCTTAGCTTGCTTGAGAGACATTTGCTTATATGGTTGTAGCCGTAGGAATACCCAATCACCTACATCAAAACTTCTTTCGCTGCGATGTTGATTTGCGTGTTGTTTCATTCTATTCTGTGCCAACACGAGGTTATCCTTTAAGAGTTGGAGGACTTGTTGTTGATGTTCGATGTGATGTTCCACTGCAACAATGTAAACTTTGAAACGGGAACTGATACTGTTACCCGTTTTGTAGAGATAGCAAAAAAGTGACCCGATTTTGAAAATGGGTGATGCAGAATACACATGTTTTGTAGAGATAGCAAAAAAGTGACCCGATTTTGAAAAGGGGTGATGCAGAACACACATGTTTTTTTTAGAGCATAGTTTTTGGCACTTTAATTTTTTTTATGTACATTGTGTTTTAGAATGGTAGTGATTTTCATGCTGATTTTAAAAAGTGGTTATTCTGCATCAGACCCTTTTTTTAAAAGACCTATTTTTTGACTTTAACTTTTCTAATGTATGTAATGTAAATAATTATTTTGTAAATTTAATAATTTTGGAAGTGGTCTTCTTCTTCATATTTTCTTGTTTTTATTTTTATTTTTATTTTTTTTTGTAGTGAGGTTTTTATTGATTTGCATATTTAAAAAAGAAGGTCAATATTTTGCATTTTCCATATTTTACATATTTATACATCGTTAATTAAATTTTCAATCCAAATGAAATAATTGTCTCTAAAAAACAAATATAAAATTATATATAAAAAAAAGACAAAAATAAAAAATAAAAAAGTGTTAAAAAAAATTTATCTTATAAACCATAAAACACTTTGGAAAAAAAAAACAAAATTATATATATATATATATAATTAAGTTGATAAAAATTGAGAAATTAAAAAAAAAAAAAAACATTAGCAAAAACTAGGAATAAAATTTTAAAAACAAACTAGTTTAAAAAAAAAATATAAAATTAACCAAAAATAAATTTAAAAAACTAATAAAATAAATATTAAAAAAAAAGGGTTAAAAAAATTATCTCACAAAAAAAACATTAGCAAAACTGGAAAAAAAAAAACTAAAAAAAAAAAAAAAAAAAACTAGTTTAGAAAAAAAAAATAGAAAATTAACCAAAAAAAATTGAAAAAATAGTAAAATTAATATTAAAAAAACAAAAATAAATTCAAATTATAAAAAAAAATAAAAAATAAAATAAAAAATACGTAATTTTTATTAAAAAAAAAAATGTAATTATTTTTTATTAAACATACATATTTTATTTAAAATATATATATATATATATATATATATTAAATATTTTTTTTTTAAACAACATTTTTTATTATTTTAAAAAAATTTATAATTTTTTTAAAACAATTTTTATTTTTATTTTTATTTTTTCCCTAAAAATACAAATTATTAAATATAAGTTTTATATTTAAAAAAATAAATAAATAAATAAAACCTAAATTAAAAAAAAAAATTTTACATTTCTTTTTTTATTTAAAAAAAATTAATAAAATTAATTTTCTTTTTTAAACAATTCTTTTTTTATTAAAAAAAAAATTATAACTTATTTTTAAACATTTTTTTTGTTTTTTATTTAAAAATATAAATAATAAAAAAAAATGATTTTTAAAAAAAAATTATATATATTTTTTATTTAAATATTAAAAAAAAAATTTAAAAATTTAAAAAATTTCGAAATTAATATTTTTTTTTAATTATTAAAAAAAAATTTACGGGCCGCCCACTGGCCACCCGTGGTGCCTGCTCCGCCCACCGGCGCGCCACCCCAGGCGGCCGGTGGGCGGCCCGTCGATTCCGGGAATCGACGGGCTTCCTTCTTATGCAGGACGGATGAGACAATGTGGTGAAAAACAGCGTTAAATCCAGGTACCATCGCTCCATGGACGAGACAATCTGGTGAAAAGCCGCTTTGAATCCAGGTACCATTGCTCCACTTGGGGAACGATCGATGGAGAGGTTCGTCTCTCTAGGCCTATTGCACAGATAAGTGTGAAAAAAACAACCACCAGCCAATTTGCACAGAAGGAGCCAATTTGCACAGAAGGATCCATTTTCTATGACAAATTGAAATTAAAAATGATTTCAGTTCGCTTATAAACAATAAAAAAATCGAATTTTTTAAGTAACGTTAGCAATGATCTCATGGTTATTTAAAAATTAATTTAAATGTTTGATGTGAAATTATGGGTAATTTGGAGTTATGTATGATTTCAATTTCGCCACTTGGCAACGATGCCACTTCAAAATCTAAGAGTTTTATAGCTTAATTCATTAAAAACTTCAAAATCCTAATAGGGGACTAGGTCTTGAAATTGTTGTTATGTTCGTTATAAATATTTTTTATGATTTCTAAAAAACTGTAACGCAATGCAAATTTTCTCAAACTAAAAATTGTGTAAAATCCTCTCGGTATTAAAGGGGCCATACCCTTAGATGGAAAAAGTTTTATGTGCAGCCCCTCCGCCCACCGCCGCGTCACCACGGGCGGCCGGTGGGCGGCCCGCAAATTTTTTTTTTTAATAATTAAAAGAAATGTTAATTTTTAAATTTTTAAATTTTTTTTTTTAATAATTTTTTAATATTTAACTATTAAATATATATAAATTTTTTTTAAAAATCATTTTTTTATTATTTATATTTTTAAATGAAAAACAAAAAAATGTTTAAAAAAAAAGTTATAATTTTTTTTTAATAAAAAAAGAATGGTTTAAAAAAGAAAATTAATTTTATTAATTTTTTTTAAATAAAAAAAGAAATGTAATTTTTTTATTTTTTTTTTAAATTTAGGTTTTATTTATTTATTTATTTATTTTTTTAAATATAAAACATAGATTTAATAATTTGTATTTTTAGGGAAAAAATAAAAATAAAAATAAAAATTGTTTTAAAAAAATTATAATTTTTTTTAAATAATAAGAAAGGTTGTTTAAAAAAAAAAATTAATTTTAATATATATATATAAATAAAATATGTATGTTTAATAAAAAATAATTACATTTTTTTTTAATAAAAATTAGGTATTTTTTTTTTTTTTTTCTTTTTTTTTATAATTTGAATTTATTTTTGTTTTTTTTAATATTAATTTTAGTAGTTTTTCAATTTTTTCGTTAATTTTATATATATATATATATATATTTTTTAAACTAGTTTTTTTTAATTTTAATTTTAATTTATTATTATTATATTTTTTTTTCTTCCAGTTTTGCTAATGTTTTTTTTTAATTTCTCTATTTTTATTTACTTAATTTATATATATATATATATATATATTTTTTTTTTTTTAATTTTGTTTTTTTTTTCCAAATTTTTTTATGGTTTGTGAGATAATATTTTTTATTATTTTTTATTTTTTTATTTTATATATATTTTTATATTTGTTTTTTATGTAATCAACATTTTAATTTTAATTTTAGTAATTTTTATCTTTTTTTGTTAATTTTCTATTTTTGTAGATCTAGTTGTTTTTTAATTTTAATTTTTAGTTTTTTAGTTTTTCCTTAAATTTTTTTTTTTAATTTTTCTATTTTCACCTACTTAACTTTTTTGTTTTTTTTAAATGTTTTTTTTTTCTTTTCCATTTTTTTTTTGGCAAATTTTTTTTTTTTTTTTACAAGATAATTCTTTTTATTTTTTCTCTCCATTTTTTTAAATATTTTTTTTACTATTTAATTGTTTATAGTTTTTTTTTTTTTTTTAATCTAGTTTTTTAATTCTTATCATTAATTTTGTTTTTTTTACATTTTTATGATGGACTTTTTTATTTTTCGTTTTCTATTTTTATTTTATATTTTCCTTTTAGTATATATTTTAATCTATGTTTTGTTATTTTTTTTAAACTTTTTTTTTCTGTGTTTTTTCATTGTTTTAATTTTTAATTTTTATTTTTAATTTTTTATGTTTTCATTATTTTTTAAAAATTAACGTTTTTCGGGTTCATGATAAAATATTTTACACCATTATTTCTAAATGTTGAAATTTTACTGTTGAAAAAAAAAAGTGTTCTCCCAGCATCAACACTTTTCGTTTTGAGGGTGTTTTTTGGATATTTTTTGCTCAAAAAAATTGTTTTCACCGCCATTTTCAAAACTTGTTGAAAATTTACCCAAGAAGAAAAAATGTGTTATTTCAGCATCAACACTTTTCATTTTTAGCACTGTTTTTGATGTTTTTTCGAGGTTTTTTGGCCAGAGTTCCCGTTTTGAGTTTATAGTTCTCGTTTCATAGTTTACATTGTTCTGCTTGAACCTTAGAATTTTCTCTTAAATATGATGTGATGGATGGTGACTGATACCCATAAAGTGCCATAAATGGGGTCATTTTTGTTGCTGTATGAAATGAAGTGTTATACCACCATTCAGCCAGAGGCAACCATTTGACCCATTGTGTCTGTTTATTAGATACAAAGCAACGAAGATATCCTTCCAAACATTTGTTTCCTATCTCAGTTTGCCCATCATATTGAGGATGATAAGATGAGCTATGAGCTAACTGAGTACCAAGACAAGAAAATAATTTTGTCAAAAAATTTCCAGTGAAAATGGGATCTCTGTCACTTACAATAATCTGTGGGTTTCCATGTAGCTTTTGAATTGTTTCCATAAATGCAGTAGAAACTGTATTGGCTTTAAATGGATGTGATAATGCACAAAGTGTGCATACTTGGTAAGTCTGTCAACTACCACCATGATGACACTCTTTCCCTCAGAGTTGGGTAAACCTGTGATAAAATCCATTGAAACCTCCTCCCAATGTTGGCTTGGAATGGATAAAGGTTGTAATAGACCCGGTGTCTTAATTGTTTCAACTTTATTTTGTTGGAAAACCAAACATTCCGCCACAAACTTTTGAATATCTGATTTAAGGCCATCCCAAAAAAATTCCTTCTTAACCCTGTGGTAAGTTTTTAAAAATCCCGAGTTCCCTCCTAAGGGAGAAGTGTGCAATTCCATAAGAATCTTTTGTTTTAGCTGGGAATTCTTACAGAGGTATAAGCGATCTTTGTACCCTAACGAATCATTTTTCTAGCTAAATGTATTCGACGTACTGGAATCTTGTTGTAACTTTCGAATAAGTGCCCACACTTCTTTGTCATTTTTCCATTCCTCCCTTGCTTCGTTTATCCAATCTGGTTGGATAATAGAAATGGAGCACAACAATGCTTCCACATCCTCATCCTTTCTTGAGAGTGCATCTACCATCACATTTTGCTTCCCTTTTTTGTAGATGATTTCAAAGTCATAACCCAACATCTTTGTGACCCACTTTTGTTGCTCTTCAGAGGATAATCTTTGTTCTAAAAAGTATTTAAGGCTATCATGATCCGTTTTTACCTTGAAGTGTCTTCCCATTAAGTAGGGTCGCCATTTCTTATGTGCATGGAGTATTGCCAACATTTCCTTCTCATACATAGCTTTATGTAAAAAATTTCCCTTGATTGGACGACTTTCAAAAGAAATGGGTCTTTCATCTTGCATTAAAACAGCACCAATTCCATTTCCTGAAGTATCACATTCCACAATAAAGGTTTTTGTGAACTCCAGTGTAGCTAAGACAGGTGCTTAGCACATTGCCTCTTTAAGATATTCGAAGGCCTTTGTTGCTTCTGGAGTCCATGAAAATGCATCTTTCTTCAATAGTGTTGTTAGAGGTGTTGTTATTCTCCCATAATTCTTAACAAACTTGAGATAATACCCTGTCAACCCGAGAAATCCTTGCAGATGCTTTATGGATGTGGGGATTTTCCATTCCTTAATGGCTTTAATTTTGCTAGGGTCTACCTTAACTCTTTCACAAGATACAACATGACCCAGATATTCCACCTCTTGTACTCCAAAGAAACATTTGGATCATTTTGCATATAATTGTTTCTCCTCTAATAGTTGTAGCACCCTGCCAACATGTTCAACATGATCCTTCCAAGACTTGCTGTAGATTAGTATATCATCAAAAAATACTAACACAAATTTTCTAAGGAATGGTTTGAAAATTGAATTCATCAATCCTTGAAATGTTGGGGGTGCATTGGTAAGGCCAAAAGGCATGACCAAAAATTCACAATGACCCTCATGAGTTTTAAATGTTGTTTTCGGAATGTCTTCAGTCTTCATTCTGATTTGATGATATCCTGAACGAAGATCCAACTTGGTGAAGTAAATTGATCCATGCAATTCATTCAGTAATTCATCAATGACAGGAATGGGAAACTTATCTTTAATAGTGAGCTTGTTGAGCTCTCTATAATCCGAACACATGTGCCATGATCCATCCTTCTTGTGCACCAATACTATTGGAGCAGAGAAAGAACTTTGACTCGGTTGAATTATACCAACCTCTAGCATTTCTGCAACCATACGTTCAATTTCACTCTTTTGGGCATAGGGATATCTGTACGGCCTGATGTTTGGAGGAACACTTCCTGGAATCAGATGAATAGCATGATCATGATCACGAATAGGTGGGAGACCTTTGGGAGTCTCAAATACCTTGGAATGATTGTCCAAGACTTTTTGGAGATCTGGAGAAATAGATGATTCCAATGTGGAAACATCTAGCGAACATAATTGTGCAATTACACATTTTCGTTCCTTTTTTAAAAGCTTTGTCATACCGTTAGAGCTGATTATCTTTCCCGGTTTTCTTGCAATACCCCTTAATTCAACTTCCTTTCCTTCCACAGAAAATTTCATGAAAAGTTCTTGAAAATTAAAAGCTATTGTACCCAAGAATTGTAGCCATTGGACTCCTAATACAACATCAGTACCTCCCATTGGAATGGAAAGCATTGGGCTAGTTAATACATATTCTTCCATGGATAGCTTGATATTATGGCACTTTCCAGAGCAATTTATTGTTCCTCCATTTGCAACCATCACTTGACACTCTGGTGATTGATATAAGAAGCAATTCAATTCTTTTGCTACCTTACAATGAACAAAATTGTGGGTACTTCCTGAATCAATCAACAATATTACCTTTTTCTTCTTGATTTGTCCTTCTATCTTGATGGTTTGAGGAGTGGTAATTCCCGCCAATGCATTACAAGAGATGGTCAGATTCATTTTTTCTTCATCTAGGCTTTGTTCCTAGAGTATATCCTCTTCTTTTGACCTTTCTTGCTCCTTTTATTCTTCCTCTTCACAATCTATGTAGAATAATTTATTCTCAGCACACTTATGACCTTTAGTGTATTTGCTATCACAACTGTAACAACGCCCTTTTGCTCTTTTTTCTTCCAATTGTTGTGGTGTCAACCTTATAGGTTGTGGAAGACTAGCGGCAACAACACTTCTGTCTTTATAGTTGTGAGTGGTATGCTTCTTGGTTGCCATAATTTTGCTTTCCCTTTTTCTTGCTAACCTGAATGCCTTCTCTAATGAATCAGGTTCCCAAAGGCGAACATCGTGTTGGATATTATCCTTTAAATACCCTATGAACACATCAATCCTATGCTCCTCTCGAATATTTTTTACCCTTATGTTCAATTTTTGGAACTCCTCAATGTGCTCCATTATTGAACCCTTTTGTTTGAGACTTATCAATTGGCTAAAAAAGTGTTGCTTTTTGTATCCTCATAATGTGCTATCAATTCTTCCATAAAAATTGCCCAAGTGATAAATTGTTTACGAGAGCAAAGCCATTGATACCATACAAACTGATTTGGTTCCAAATATAAAGCTGCAATACGTACCTTTTGTGTGTTTTGCACATTATTGAGATCGAAAAATTGCTCCATCTGTAATATCCATGTTGCGGGATCCTTGCCATCAAACTTCCTCATATCGATTTTTGGAATATGGTGCGTCTTCGATCCAACATTAGAGTCTATGAAATCATGATTAACATTTCCTTTGTTTGCATCATGAGTTTCCTTTCCTCCCCTTTCATCATTAGTAAGTATTTCTTGTAGAAAATTTGTCAAATCCGCCTTCAAATCTATCTTCAAATCGTCAATTTTGGCTTCCACGCCCTTTATCTTAGATTCCACTCCATTTATCTTTAGCTTCTGCTAGCTTTTGTGAGAGTGAAATTTGTTGCACTTGGTCTTGTAATTTTGATATATCATGTAGCATTTCTTCCTCTTCTTCATGAGTCATGCTAGAGATTTCAGATTGCTTACTGGATGTTTGCATTTTCTTTCCTCGGGGCATCAGTTACCGATACTAATGCTCTACTATGCCATTTGAATTCCTTCAAAATAATTTTTCAAACCAAGCTTAAGCAAAAATTTAAAATATCTACACACCTTTTTTCACTTTGTAGGAGCTCGATATTGCCTCTGATGTATCTCTGTAATTTCGGATCATCCAATTCTGAAAATACGACCTGTGGTAGCCCTCTATGTCTTCTTTCCAATGCCACCAGTCTAACCCCAATTGGATTCTCCAAAGAAGAGTTATGCCAAATCTCCCATAGTGACCTAATTATAGAATAATTCAGTAGAGCGAACTTGTACGATGTGCCACATGTCCTTGTTTTGACCTTTGGCTCTGAAAAATATATAAAAGAAACTACAGTCCGTCCTCTTTCTATACCTTCTTACAAAATTTCAATCCGATGCTCAAAGAGAAGGTTATGATGATTTTCCCCAGGTCACCTGTTTGGAATGTAATTCAGGAGTTTGCAAAAATACCAACTTCCTCAAATCATATCTCCACAAATATAGTGCAAAAAACTCTGAAATTCAGACCTGAGCTTCAGTGCGATGTCTTCTCAAATGGGTTTTTTTAGCTTCTGAAACATCGCAGAAAAATGTTATAGCGAAAATGCCACGATGACCTGTTTGGAGCAGCGAAACCCTAGAATCCAAAGCTCTGATACCAAATGTTATGAAACCAACTCAAGAAAAAGATAGAAAAGATAGATCAACGCCTTAAAATTCAGCCTCTTCGAGGGGAAACCTCCTTTACATTACATAAATGAACAATTCTTGGATGATTCAAATGAAAAAACCTCCTTTCTATATATAGGAGTCTAAGGAGTCACAATATAACCCAACCGACCTAACAATAATAATATAAAGCCACAAAAATAACAATAGAGGGATTCTATGGGGCACAGTAATAACAATATGGGGACAATAGGGGTACAACAATATTAATAAGGGGTACAACTACAATAGTAATGGGGTAATCACTAGTATTATAGGGACCCAACAAACTTGTTGGCATTATGACACAGGTTTGGCGCTATGACATAGGTGTTGTCCTTGATGGCAACTCACTCAGATGACAGATTACAATTCAGGCTCTCAGAATGAAGGAAAAAGATATATACGCAGGTTCCTCTTAACCAAGTTGCGTATACATGCGGGATATACATTCAAAAGGCGTGTATTCATATGCATGCACTTTTATGCAAGGAAAAGCGTGTACATGTGGGAAAACTTATTTTTGGTCCATGGTATTGAGTCCTTGGTATTTGAACCTATGGTTTTGAACCATGGTATCTCGTTTGAAGTGTTGAACCCAGGTATTGGGTCCATGGTATTGATTCTTTATGGTTTTGGACCGTGGTATTGAGTAAGGCCTAAGACTATAAAAAGGGAAGGAGATCATTTGGCAAGGGCATTCACTCAAGCATTGAATATCTTATGAAGAGCAAGATCTAGAATTGGGTTATGGTGCATTGCTGGATCTGAACCAAGGAGGAACCTGAGCGCTAAAAGATGGATAAGTTCTATTGATGGGTCAAGATCTTAAGGCTTGAATAGTAGTATCTTTGTGTGATTTTGATCTGTTATATTTGGTGCATGATTTGATCTATAAATCTAAGAATCTGGGTATAACTAATGTCTGAATAAGTGAAAAGGGTAAATTATCTTTTATAGATCTGTACGCAGGTTCGACACATTAAAGGCACGTATACACGCTGGTTCAGTAAGTCAAAACAACGTATACGCTGGTTGGCCTTAATACAGTAGCGTATGCACGTAGGTTTCTACATATTGAAGTAGTGTACGTCTCATGAAATATGTTTTAGCTGCTTCTGTTTATTGCTGCAGTGTTCTGGGTTCAGGATTGGTTTCTGGTTACTGTTAATGTATTCTGGTTACAACATTCAAAGAAGTAATTGTTTGATTCAATTTTGATTGAAGAAAAGGAGATTGGTTGATGCAGATATATTTGATGTTTGATTAATGTTATTGATGGATCCAGTCTGAAAATTTATGAAACGTGGTCCCTGGAAGAAAGAGAAGGTTGTAGCCTTATGTAGGTCAGCATCTACGTACTAGTACATCAACTAGTACAAGAGCTAAGAGGGTTGTAGCTCCCTTACGGGAAAAGCTGGAGAATGAGAGAAGGTTGTAGCCTTCTGCAGGTAGAAGCCTGCGTACTGGTATAAGACTGCACCAGTACAAAGATATTGTAAAAAGAAGTTTCTTATTAAAAGAAGATAGAGACGAATTGCAGCAGGTGGCTTTCACCCACATTGGGTTTCCACCTTATATCTTGTGTCCATGTGTGTGATGATCTGTTCTGTTTTACTGCTCCTGTTTACTGTTCTTATGATTAATGAAGTCCTGATGCACTGATTAAAGATCAACATTTAATGAATCTTAAGTTTTTTGATATACGTTGGTTGCTTTAGACACAGTAGCGTATATACGCAGTTTCCCATAGCTGAAGTAGAGTATACAATTCTGATTGTGAAATGAAAAATAATTGATTTGATAATACTAATTCACCCCCCCTCTCATTATTATTTCCAACAGAACTTTCATGTTTGCTTTTCGATCATGTTCCTGAACTACTTGAAATACTCAAAGCCATGACTCTTCTGTCTAAGAAAATGCACCCATGCGAATATTGTACAATCATCAACAAAGATTAGAAAATAATAGGCCCCACCTAACGATCTTGTCTGCATAGGCCCACATAAATCAGTGTGTACAAGTTCGAGTGTATCCCTCTGTTTCCTATCTTTAACAGCAGGAAATTCATCTCTATGTTGTTTACCGAATGCACATGCTTCACAATCAATATGAAACCTTTTCAAAACAGGAAGACCATCTACCATACCTTTGTTCTGCAATAGAAGAAGATCACTGAAATAGATGTGCCTAAGTCGCTGATGCCACAAGTTTTCAACAGACTTATCCGATGATATCAATGCTTGTTGTGGTGTACTCTTCACATCCAGTTTGTAGAGTCCTCCTATACGAACACTTGTAGCAATAGGTTTCATCTGGTCCAACAAGTCTTTAATGATACAATAAGATTTAAAGAATTCTACCTTGAGATCCTGATCTGTAATCTTTGATACAAAAATCAGGTTCTTCTTAATACCAGGTACATACCACACATAAGATATATTCCTGATGTTTCCATCAGGCAGAGTGACAAGGACATCTCCATGTCCCTTGATCTTATACCCTCTATCATCTCCAAGGTATACTTTTACTCCAGTTTTGGATTCTCTAAAATTTCTGAACCATTGCCTTTTACCTGTCATATGTGAGGAGGCTTTAGAATTTACGAACCAAATATCTAATTCATTCTCTTCAGTGGCTAGTGCAGTCTCAACCATAAATAATTTGACATCTTGGTTCTGATTTGCATCAGCGAGATGACCTGCATGTCTTCTCTGCTTGTACCTCTCCCCATCTTCCTTTTTCTTATGGCAAAATTTAGCAATATGGCCTATCTTACCATAATAAAAACATTTAGGAGCAGAGTCATGTTTATGTGAGGTCATACCTTGTGGTGTCCTTTTTCGTGATACGTTGCCTTTCCTATGATCAACCATTACTTTCCCTTTCGGCTTGAACTTGGTCATCAATGCAAGATTTGGATTTTGAGGTTTGAGGGACAACCTCCTTTCTTCTTCTTGTAGCAAGATCCCGATAATCTCTTCAAAGACTAGAGGCTTTTCTCTTGCATTCAATCCCGTTATAAACATCTGATAATCATCCATCATGCCATTCATGGTAATCATCACCAGATCATCATTCGCCACAATCTGACTGATATCAGTTAGTTTATCTTTAACCTCCTTTATTCGGGATATGAATGAAGAAACATACTCATTCTCCTCCATCTTGATGGAGAGAATCTTCTTCCTGAGGTACAAAGTTCGACTGGTGTTCTTGATCTCGTACATTTATTTGAGAATCGTCCATATGTCATTCGTCGTCTTGCACTCCTGAATGTGAGGGATAATGCAATATTTGACTGATAACTTGAGGAGAACCTTTGCCTTTATCTCCCTTTTCTCCTAGTCTTGAATCGCTGTATTCGATCCACCAGTTGCAGTGGTCAGCTTGACCTCATCACTGGTGGCAATGCCATAGGCATTCTGTCCCTTAAGCAGGGTCTAGAGCTTAAACTTCCAATTAGTGTAATTGGAACCATCAAGCTTATTACTCTCATTGAGACAAGCTTCAACAATTTGATGATTCATCTTGAATGAACAAAACCTTCAATAATTTAAACAAACCCTAGATCTTCTTTACAAAAGAAAATGCTGACCCCAAATTCCTTTTTTTTAAAAATGTCCCCTTAATATTAGATAATAATCCCTTCAAAGAATGAGAGACCTTCAATTAAAAGAACTCCAAAATTTTTAATTAAAGCTTTGAAAAAAAAAATCAATTAAAAAAAACTTTAATTATATGAGCGATAATTATTGAAGCATTTTGTTGCAAGGGACCACCGCAGCAAGTAAAAATATGGCACATTCAGTTTTCACCAACCAACTTCACCACACCAATTATTTCTGCACCACGCCAATCTCTTTGCTTATGCTGGCGCCCACAATGGGGAGGAGGAGGAGCAGCAACAAACCAGCATCAAGCAGCGAAGGAAAAGACAAACTCGGTCTGTAGCTATCACCCTCAGCCACTCTACGCGTGCTCCAGACAGATTGCTCTCCACACCTGCGGCTGCTCTCTCCACAACTATTACCACGCCCTCTTTCTAGTGCCATGACAAACAAAGAATCCACAGCCTCTCTCAGCCCAGTATGCATAGCAATCAGATCTCAACACTTCTGCGGAAGGCCTTCACATGGTAATTCGCACCAGTCTACGCACGTAGGATACCATGCAACAACCTCTGCTCACGCCACAGCTGCCACAACCACCTCAAGCACACTTTCAAAGGAAAACACGCAACTACAGGGTCGTGCAGCCACCACGCAGCCCTCGCAGCCAAATTTATCTTCTGATTCACGACAATCCCTCGGTGAGTCGACCTCCAGGTAGCCCCTCTCTTGTTTACATAGTCGGTGCTCTTATACACCACGGTCTCGCGAAGATCGTTGCAACTATGAAAAGCTTAGTTGTGAACATCTACCCACCACTCGCGCCGAGTTTTTAAAATTAAAATCATGTGAACGGGCACAATACGATCGTCGCACTTTTCCACCCAAACCTCGCGACGAATTCACTTCAGTCGCACCCTTCACTCAGCATACATGATTAACAGTCCTGCAGCTCTGATACCATGTCAAGAGTAGCACAGGGAAGACATGAAATGACAAACCAACACAAGAGGAGCTCACAGGTGCAGATCACCAGGAGCTACCTCAAGCAAATCGTCGCACAGGCTTCACATTAATCTCCAATATTAAATAGATACAATTTGTTAGGGACAACAAATCATATCCCTGAAAAATAGGAACTGAATAACTATGAAAAGGAAAATCAAACTACTTAACAAGAAGAGCCTATTCTCCATTAATTCTATCAATTACTAATGAAAAAACTAACCAAAGGAATAACACCAAAGGAATAACTTGTATCTCAAAGGATTTCGCTCCTCCAAAATCATTGCATTTAAATATACTCGTTAACAAATAAGATTCAATTGATTTTCTATTTTGTTAGCTTGGGTTTAAGCACATTCGTTTCATTTGTTATTTTTTTTAATTGATGTGAGTAAATTTTGGTTTAAGCACATTCTTTTCCTTTGTTATTTTGTTTTATTAATGTGAGTAAATTTATGTGATTATAAATTATATTAGCTTAGATTTATTTTAATTTTATATTTATTAAATATTGAGAGAGATTAAATTTCTTTTCACTTTAAAAATAGGTTTGAATCTCAAGAGATTTAATCTTGAATTAAGGTTTTTGTGATCTATAAATTGAATATGAGAAAACTTTCGGTAAAAATCACATCATAAGAGATATGTGGATTGTTTCGTACCATCTAGTGTGGTTCATCGTCATGACAAGATGAACCACATTGGATGGTTCGAAACACCTCGACATATCTCTTGTGATGTGATTTTCACCAATTTTTTTTCCATATTAGATTTAATCCTCTTGACACTTGGTAGATTGAGTATGAAGATGGATCTAGACTAGTTTAATTATTAATTATTAATTATAATAACTATTATTATTTTTAGTTTTTTGTAATTTGAAAGAGTCAAAATGTGTTGCTTATTATTATTATTATTGACTAAATCAAAATGTTTATTAAACTTTTCAACGTCTCTATCATATTGGGTTGGAGAGTATTTTTGGGCAAAATAAATTCACAATGTATTTATTTAATTAGATATAGCTAATCATATGCATATTTTAAATTATGTGTTCAATGAGTTTGGTACTATGTGAATACTTTAATGATAATAACAAATTAATGTGAATTTTACTAATATATATATATATATATATATATATATATATATATATAGAGAGAGAGAGAGAGAGAGAGAGAGAGAGAGAGAGAGATTATTTATCTTTTTTTTTCTTTTTAAATAGGCGAATTGGTAGATTTATTGAGAAGACTCAGTGCTGCCCACCCAAGGCTGCGCCCTCGGGCCCTTGGGAGGTGAGATCCGATATGATTGAGATAGTGAGATTACCCTATACTCTTGAACCTAATGCAACTACTCACAAACCATTTTAAACATGTACACCAAGTTTCATACCTAAGTAAGGCCTCTATATTAGTTTTTGACGCCTTTATATTAGTTGAAAAACTAACCCAATAAACTTCGTGAAGATTATCTTTACATTATTATAGATATTTCTTTTTTCTTTAAAAGAAAATAAATAGTATTTCATAAAATATGGAAAACGTGGCCAAAACCATTTACGAAGATTTACAAAACATAATTATGTAATTTCAACGACTTCCATGTTCCAATATATCCATGGGAAGGTCTTCTGGCCCCTAGATTAATATTTTGCACTAGTATCTACCATATACTCTACAAAATTGACCCAAAAACGAAAAGAACTTGCCATACATATAAACTATAAAACTAAACTTTTAAACTTCGGTAGGGTTCATAGGTCCAACTTCATCTTTGTTCTTCCTGTGAACAACTTTTTCTTTGCTCATTCCTCTAGTTTCCACAGCTACTCCAACCTGTGCATGCATCTCCATGGTGTCCAAACCCAATTTTCTGCCAGTATCTTAGAAACCTCTGCAAAGAGAGCATCACTGACCAAATCAGTGTTGTGGGAAATCAACTATGTTTCCAGCTTGATAAACTTCCTCTCCATAGTTGTCTTCAGTCCTTCGAACTTTGCGGCCATTAACGCAACATTCATCGCCTTGTCGTTCTCTAGAATATCCAAACGACGTGACAAGAGGTCTATACACCCCATTAACAATTTGTACAAGAATTTCACCGTCCTTTTCCATTTCCAGCATCCCCTCGAGGTTGGGTTCCCTCCAACGCCATTGGGTCATTGCACAAACCAGGCTTCAGAGAGGACTGGGATAAGCTAAAAGAGATTGTCCAGAAGTCCAAAGGAGCAAACATATATAATCCTCTGACGGTCGGATGCTTTCCACTTCCACAACTACGCGCATTAATCACATATCTTGCTTGATGCTTTCCAAGACACCAAACAAACATTCCCAACATCTGGATTAATGCCGATCTTGAAGGGGAGTAACAAACCTACCATCAAATTTAATCTAATCTTGTTTGAACTCACATCACGCTAACTGTGAGTCGTCCACCTTCTAACTGCATGGAGATTGGGGCCAAGCATCTCGGCCTTCCACGTTCCTGCATGGAATTTCCAAGTATGCCTTCATTTAAACCTATTGTCAGTCTACTAATTCTAATTCCACGGGAGTTGAAATTGGCAACAAATAAATCTTATGCTATGAGGTTGTAGTGAGGGGTGGCTGTATATGCCATAGTTACCAAATTCGAATTCGAATTCGATATGAAAAAAATTCGACCCTATAAAATTCAATACGGAAAAAATTCAACATTATATATCTTACACATACTTAATTTTTATTTTTATTTTTAATTTAAATAGGCAATCATTATATGAAAATTCATTAAATCTTTCTTTACCAAGTATATTTATGTTTACTTATTTCCAACATTAATTTCTCCTATCTAAAATGTTATAGACCCCTTCTCTCTAAAACAACTTAGAAATAATGAAGATCAAAATGCATCAAACTAATTATTATTGTAGACTAGAAAAACATGTAAAAATAAAATCTAATAATATGAGTCACAACAGACAAAACTAGAGTTCAATGTAAAAATTGAGATATTGGATATTAAAATTATGATTTAAGTGATCTCTAAATACCATGAAATTTATCTCTAAATCACTAAATAGATCTATTTGAAAATGTACATGCCATCTACAAACATTGATACAACTCTTAAAGGGTCTTTTTTTGTAGATATCTACAAACTTCTGGGGAATCTGCTTGAAAGACAACAATAATGATATCCAATTTAAGATTCAAATATGAATTTAGATCATTTACTTCATGCTCATTTTGTATTATAGTTAAAAAACAATGTTACTTATAAAATAAACACCTTTAAACCTTATAAAAGAATTCAATAAAAGTAACTAAGAATCATAATATGTCAAACTAGAACAATTCAATCATATAAGTCAAAAAGTTAAAACATAGTTTAAGACTTATGTGCTTATACAAAATGCTAATAGAAATAAAAAATTTATGGTCACTACCATAAATGAAGGGCCAAAACTATCTTAAAGTGTGTAGGTCATCTCATCTCCATTGTCCTCATCCACATCAGTGTATTCACTCATGAGAGAGTCATTATCACTACTAGCACTCTCATCTATAATATCTCTGAGCAAAACATCATTCTCATTGATGTGACGTGTGGATGTAGAAGACGATCCCACAATTGGTGCTTGTGAGGTTGCACTAGATGCATTAAAAATAGGGGGAACCTCTCGTACTATATTTGAAGTTGTTTTCTTCCCCTCCAAAGATTTCAGCCACAAGTGTAAATTGCAATGAATGCTAGCCAAATCTGCCAATTTTCTAGCTCCTAAATCGTTTCTTTTCTTACTATGGATGAACTCATGAGTGCTCCAACTCTGCTGATGCACTAGTGACCTATTTTTTTACATGAAAATAATATTATATTAGTATAATAATTTACATGGAATAATTTGCAAATATACATACAAAATATAAATAATTATGATGCCTACATACCTGACTCAACACCTTGACTGCAAATGTTTGTAGTTCAGGTGTCTCATATCCATGGAGAAACCACCATTGAGCAGGGGCGACCTCTAGATGGTGCATATCTCGTAGTGCCCTAGCTGTAGTGAAAGCATGACCAATCCCTTGCCTATATGATATTGATTGTATTCATATTTTATATTGTATCTCAGGATCATGATACATCCTCTCCATGCAATTATAAAATCCCTCCATGATATCTCTATCCTTAGGAACATGAAAGTAATTAGGTGCTAGAAAAAGCCCTGCAGCACGTAATGGCGTATGCAACATACACCACCTTTTTTCCACAATTCTCCATATTGGATTGTATACTGAATTATCATTCTTACATACCAATGATATGTGTTCTCTTACCCTATCCATGCCTTCATATACAAAACCCATACATGCAGCATTAGAATCCACCATCCTCAATATTTGTACAATAGGCTCACAAATAGAGATGATTTTTTCTGCACATGACCAAAACATTTCATTGAAGATTGTTTTTTCTATTAGTTTACCACCTTCTGACCTTGACAAAGGAGAGTTGACCCACTCTTCATTGCATACGAATGATCGCAATGCAGCTTTTTGCTCTACCACCCTTTGTAGTGCAATAAAATGGGTGGCAAATCTAGCGTCACCTGGTCACAGTAGATTCCTGGTTATGTAGTTTCTAAATATACTCAAACTCAATCGGTGGTTAAGAATGAATTTGACCAGTTGCCTTGCTTGAGATATATTTACTTGCATCCAACCTTTTTTACCAATGTCATGAAGGGCGAGATCAATACAATGTACTGCACAAGGTGTCCAAAACAACTTAGGGAAATGCTCCATCAATAGCTCAACAACACGAACACAATTGGATGCATTATCAGTGACAACTTGGACTACGTTGTCCTCTCCTATAGATAATATGGTTTCCTTTAGTATTTGAAATAAATATTCAACAGTCTTTGTTTTGTCCATACAATCAATAGTAGACAAATGGATCACTCCCTGAGGACAACAAGCAAGTGTGTTCACAAGAGGTCTAGACTGGCGATCAGTCCAACCATCACTAACTAAAGTACATCCAGAAATAGCCCATGAATCCCTTATTGGTTTAACTCTTTCCTCTATTCTTTGTTTGCTCCTATCAATTCCTTTGGTCCTAAGACTTTCATAGCTGGGAAGAACATATGAGGGACCAAAATGGCCGATCTTTTTTAACATATCATGAAATAATGGGCTTTTGATAGTGTTGAAAGAGATATTACAACCAATGAAAAAATCATAAACTGCATCATCTACCTCATTTCGCTCCAATGGATTCCAAGCTTTCTCCAATGTTTGTTGTGTTGGAGCAACGTCTGGTAAAGTAGGTTCTCTTTGTGATCCTTATGGCATAGAAGATGTTGTAGATGCCACAAATGGTGGGAAAGAGCTTGGTGTTGAATTAATAACGTTTTCTCTTCCCATGAGTGTATCTTGTGTTATTTTTTTTCTTGCTTCTTGGACTACCTTTCCTTGCTTATGAGCATTGACTTCTTCACTTAAACTTTTCTTCACATCTTCATCAATTTTAGTACATGCTGCCACTCCTCCACCAGTTCAACCCACAATGCCAAGCAAATGATCTCTTGCTCGAGTCCTTGATGTCCCACAAGTATTATTGCAGAACTTGCAATAAATATTTCCATCATTTTTTCTTTCAAGATATTTCCATTCATGAAGTTTCAATCTAGGTGCCATCAATTTCCTTTAGAGGGTCTCCAAGTATCCTGTTCGCAAGAAAAAAAGTCATTCAAATTCATTGAACTATATTTGTACATATTTTGAAAAACAAAAAATTTCAAACTATAGAGAATACAAAAGAGACAATGCATAGAAGCCTACTTATGAGATTATTTATAATTGAATTAAAAACATGGCAGTGTATGTGAAACTAAAACACATTAATTCCTAGAAATCTAGTAGAAAATTGCAAATATGGCTAGAAAAAATTTCAAAACTATTACTAGAGTGATAATTGGATAGAAACAAGGAAATTAATATTTACATGTCTATTAACAACAAAGACAAAATATTTGATCACAAATAACAAATAATAGTTTTCATTTAATTTCAATTTGTTATGTGTCCTATCTTATCCAAATTTAGTACACAATATGTGGCAGTGCCCAACCTTTCTGGTTGACTACGGGAAATGAGCCCCTCTATTTGAATTCCACACCAGTGATCCTTGTTTTGCAATGGAATGCAATCCAGTATCCTTGTTTTGCAATGGAATGCAATCCAGGTAATCACTATACTCCAACCTGGTAATAGATATCATAAAAAAATCATGAGAATAAAAACAAAAATGTGATTTAAATATACTTGCATTTTTTAATATAAAACTTACAATTCCATGTATTCCAAAAGTGTTTGGTACATGCATTGATCCAAAATTCTTTGTTGAAAGAGAACAAATTCTTAATTCTAACTCTGTTTTACTACTAATTTGACCAAGAATTCTTTATGGAAGGGAATAAGTTTTTAATTATAGTTTCTAAGTATACTTTTCTACTACATTAAGACATAATTCCATGTTAATTCTCATTACTTGTAGAAGGTTTCCATGAAAACAAGATTAGTTGGTAAACTAGTTTTATTGCAATTTTTAAAAAAGTAGAACTTACCTTCTCTGTGATAATTTAAATTTAATATGAAAAAAAAATACATGTGCAAACTTATAATTTTCTACCAAACTTTAGTGTAAAATTGAACATGTAAATTTAGTTTATTGTTTTTTATATAAAACATGTAGCATGCAAATTTACTAAGCATACCAATCTTACTATACCATTTGTAAATACATAATTTTTTACATGTTATTTATTATTTTATTATTTTATACATAAAATTTAAAATGTAAATTTACTTTCTATTCTATTCATAAGTGTAACCTTATCTTTATTACTATTTTATAGCTTTTTTCATGTAAATTTAATTATTATTCTAGGCGAAACTTACCTTTACTATCATTTATTTTATTCACAAGTGCACACTTATCTTAGGTAACTGCAATTTCTTATTTTATATTTTTTTGTAATATAGAAGTTGCCATATTTCTATAATTTTGTATAGCAGTTATGGATTTGCAACTAAGATTTTTCATTTTATACTTTTTATATGTATTTTTTAATCTTGGATTTATCATTTTCCTATTTTTCATTAGAGTTATCCATTTTAAACTGAAATTTGCCATTTTATATTTTTTTGTAATATAGAAGTTTCTTTTATTCACAAGTGCAAACTTATCTTCATAATTTTTTGTAATATAGAAGTTGTTGTTTTTCTATGCTTTTGTATATGAGTTATGCATTTGCAAGTGCAACTAAGGTTTCCATTTTCTATTTTTTATTATTTTTTTAATATTGGATTTATCCTTTTTTTTTTCTATTTTTTCATAAGCCTTATCCATTGTAAACTCAATTGTGCCATTTTATAATTTTTTGTAATATAGAAGTTATTGTTTTTCTATTTTTTGTATAAAAGTTGTGGATTTGAAAGTTTATCATTTTATATATTTTATAATTTTTTCTAATATTGATTTATCATTTTTCTATTTTTTTTGTATGAGTTATCCATTTAACACTTAAATTTGTCATCTTATAATTTTTTCCAATATAGAAGTTATGGTTTTTGTTTTTTTTATAAGAGTTACCAATTTGCAAAGAATTTACTATTTTATAATTATTTTTAAGATAGAAGTTATCCTTTTTTTTTGCAATTTGCCATTATATATAAGTTACTAACATTGAAATTTCTCCATCTATATTTTTTTCAAATATAGAAATTAGGTTTTTTTTTTTTTTTTAATAAAAGAGGTACCAATTTGCAACCAGTGTATTATTTCATAATCTTTATTAATATAGAAGTTATATTTTTTTCAGTTGCAATTATATAGAAATTACTAGCTCACCTCTCATTTAAAACAATTGAGTCACATGATGCCTCTATGTATAGGAGCTATTTATGTTATTTAATGTCAATGGCAATATTGATTCATTTTTAATAAAATTAATTATTCAATAAAAATTTTACATTTTAGTATCAGCAATTTGTTTTGGATTATACCATATTGTGTCCTAGAACAATTTGTAAGTAATATATAATGAAATACCAAAATCAAACTAAGATTAAAATAATCAATTTTCTAACTAAATTGTTAACAATATTTAACATTTTATAAAAAATTTAATAGAAATTGTCCTTTTTTTTTTTATAATATAAGAATTATTGTTTTTTATTATTTTTTTGTTTATATTTTTTCCAGTTTTCTAGTTAATCCTCGTATAAAAAAGTACTTGTATAGAAATATTATAAAAACTAAAAAAATTAGGATTAAAGATCGCTGTATCATTTTTCAATTCTCAAATTTCCACGGGTAAAACTCGATTTACTTACTCTATGATTTTATTCAGCAGCAATTTGTCAACGTTCCCATACATGGTTACACAGAGCCCGTGCTTCATTGTTCTACACAGCACAATGGCAGCAGAATGGACGCTCAACATTACTGATAGAAACCTTTGACCAAAATCATTCAACGTTGACCTGTACCGAATTGGAAAATGACGAATTATTCGACGTACTGAACCGAATCAGTGAATTTCTGAATTTTTTTTGCCGGTACGGCCTGAACTTGTTAACTATGGTATATGCCCATTAGATTTTGGCCTTGGCAAAATCGAAAGAGATAGATATATACAAGTGCCACTCAATTAAAACCCAATAACATAGGATTTATTTATTGCCATTAAAATCCCAATATTGTTGCTCGCTTCTAGAGCCACCTTTCTTGGGTCATATTTCCATTTAGCCAAATTATGAAATAAGGGAATGACCTTTACATGTGCCATTTATTTATAATACTCCTGATATTAATTCCACTCGTGTATTCGCCAGGTCGTCGACCTCCCCATTTAGATTCCTTAGAACGTGGAATAAAGAGATTTTTCAAAAGTTTTCATGAGAAGACCGACTCTTCTAATAACAGAAAGAAGAGAGAAGTCATCCAATGCGAGAGATTTTGATAGCAACTTGATTACAATTATAGAATCTCTAAAGATTTTTAGGTGACAAATGTTATGTTTTAATTGTTAATTTATTTTTATTTTTTTTAATCTAACATTTCAGAGTTTTATGTAAGTCTCTTTTGCAGAATTTTGAAAAGATTGGTGCGGATTAGGATAAGGATTAGAAAGACATATATAGTGAAGGAAGTGGGTGAATGATATAGAGTCGGCTGATAGAATTTAATTTTTATTTTTTAATTTTAAATTAATTCTTAATGTAATTTATTAGGGTTTATTTTTGAGATGAAAATAGAGAAGTCTAAAAGATTAAGTTTAAGCAAAAAAAATCTGAACAAGTTATTCCAGATTCTTTTTTAAATTTTAACTCAACTGTATAGGCTCCTCTTTAAAATACCATTTTTTTTTGGCTAATGCTAAAAATTCAACCTTATTATTAGTTGGTATAGCTAACTCCCATACATACTTTTTATTTCTTCTTGTTCTTCAGAACAAACACTCCTCCTCCTCCTCCACCAGCCTCCAGCCTCCCTGATCATAGATATTTTTTACTAAGTTGCACAATCATAGATATTTCTTACTAAATTGTGCCTCCTCCTCCTCCTCCTCCTCCTCCTCCTCCTCCTCCAGCCTCCAGCCTCCCTGATCATAGATATTTTCCTCCTCCTCCTCCTCCTCCTCCTCCAGCCTCCTGATCATAGATATTTTTTTTACTAAGTTGCACAATCATAGATATTTCTTACTAAATTGTGCGAATTATGTATTTGTCCTCCTCCTCCTCCTCCTCCTCCCTGATCATAGATATTTTTTTACTAAGTTCCACAATCATAGATATTTCTTACTAAATTGTGCCTCCTTCTCCTCCTCCTCCTCCCTCCAGCCTCCAGCCTCGTGATCATAGATATTTTCCTCCTCCTCCTCCTCCTCCTCCCGCCTCCAGCCTCCCTGATCATAGATATTTTTTTACTAAGTTGCACAATCATAGATATTTCTTACTAAATTGTGCGAATTATGTATTTGTGCAAATTATGTATTTTTCCTCCTCCTCCTCCTCCTCCTCCTCCCCCCTTGATCATAGATATTTTTTTACTAAGTTCCACAACCATAAATATTTCTTACTAAATTGTGTGAATTATGTATTTGTTTGGTTGTCTTTTTCAATTATTAGGACCTTACATGAAACATAATTTGGCAAGAAGTTCGACCAAAGAGTTCACTCAATATCGATAAAGTTGAAGAGGTTGCCTAGTGTGGAAAATATTTGTATAGGCTCGGTAAAAATAAATCATAAATACGATATCCCTCAAAAACAAAAAGGATCGTAACCATTTGTTTTTTCCTGCTTTCTTATCGTACTTTTTTGTCATTGTCAAATTCTCACACTACTGTGTAAGTTGTTGCGGGGTGCAAGTTGTCACCAGCGGAAGCTCGTGTAGCAGATCCCAAGGCACATCGTTAGAGACAATTGCGTTGTTAAGGGAAGTAGCCCAAAGATATATGTCTAAATGCTTTGTATAAACCATGAAAAAAATATCCCGAAAAGAGATGACCCCCTTTTAATTTTTCTGTGCTTTGCTTTCCTATCGTACTTTCAAATTTCACTCTCCGCTCCACGTTGTTCGCTGGTGCAAGTTGTCACGAGGTGAAACTCAGAATTTCAAAACAAGGGATTTGATGGTTTTTACACTACTACTCGTTTTAACAATTTTAATAAATTTACAATATTTTTCACTTTATTTAATTTGCCTACCAAATTCCAACCATGAACCCTTGTATCAGCTTGTTAGGCACATCGTTAGGAGACAAAATTGCGTACCTTATCCAACAAGAGTGGAAGTCGTGCGGTGCCCGCACATCCCTACTGCACGTTGTAAGTTGTGAGATTCGAAGCGTGGCATTATTGACAAACTTCTATCTTTGACAAATTTCTCTCTTTCACAAATTAATGTATTTTCATGAATTGTTTACATAAAAAAAACTCTCTCAATCGTGCGAGCGATTATGATAGATTCTAATAAAAAGTGTGCATTTAACCGGTGTTTTTAGATTCTAAAAATGTACATTTAGTTTGATAAATATAATTTTTAAGATTATTTTTTAATGAAATTAACATATTATTATTTTGTTTTATGGTAATTAGATATCAATAATTTGCTTATTTAATATTTTCAATTTTTTATCACACAAAATTATATAAAAATTAAACCCACTGATTATCACTAAAACTATTACTTTTAATATTATAATAATTTTAAATTTTATAATTATATAAATTTATTTAAGAAACAAATATTAAATATTTTTTTCCTTTAAATTAAAATTTTATCTATTTATAATTATTTTCAAAAACCAAATAAATCTCTTACCATTTATCAATCCTTATATGAATAATAAATTTGATAAAAATCAATAAACCCAAATATAAGAATTAATCCTTATAAAGAGATGATCTAAATTATTATTAATATTAAGAAAACGCTGTTTTAATTATTTTCAAAAACCAAATAAATCTCTTACCATTTATCAATCTTTATATGAATAATAAATTTGATAAAAATCAATAAACCCAAATATAAGAATTAATCCTTATAAAGAGATGAACTAAATTATTATTAATATTAAGAAAACGCTGTAAAACAATTTTCTTTAAAAATGTTAGATAAAGATTTTTTTAGTTTTCTTATTATTTTTATATATCATAAAATTACAACATTTTTTTGAAACTTATATATAAAAATTATATTTATGCAAGAAAAAAACACTTTAATTCTTATTTTATAAATTATTTATTTCAATTAATTCCATCATTATTTTAATGAATATTTCCCATAATTTATATTATCACAACACTAAAGGTAAAAACCATATTACTGAGAGGAAATAAATAGTCTAAAATCAACTGATAACTCCATCAACGACCCTCCCCACAAACTTTTATATTACAAAATATTTTACAACAACCTCCTTTGTAAAAATAATATTTTAATTACCTACATTGAATTATAGGTATCGTGGACTTTGACCCACCTCAGGTTTGACCCAACGTGAATCAAACTTCACTTCATTTCAAATTTGACGGATAGTGTCATGGTTCATGAACTTACCGAGTCTTATGTTAGAAAATGGGAAAAGCAATGCTCTTCTAATTTTATTTATTATTTTTAATCTTTAAGATTCGCTCGTGAATAAAACGTGCAGAAAATTCGTGTTAATACTAAAAATAGGCCGCCTATCGTGGCCATCAATTTCTCGGATCAAATCTCCAGAATCCTCACAATTTATAAAAAATAATATCTTAAACTTTGAGTGAGCGAGATGATCATTGACACCTCCTTTCTGAGCTTTGATGTTATGATTATGTCCATTAAAATTTATGTCACCGAAATCTTAGACATTATTTAATCCCCTCGAGAGGCTGGGCTGCCTCCAACGCCATTGGGTCATTTTGCATAAACCAAGTTTCAGAGAGCACCGAGATAAACTAAAAGAGATTGTCTAGAGGAGATGCCATATATAATCCTCTGACAACAGGATTCTCTCCCACTTCCACAACTACCTACATTAAATACATATCTTGCCTAATCCCCATGACAACCTCAAGACTATCATTTTCAAGATGTGAAACAAACATTCCCTGAGCTGAATTAATGATGATCCTGAAGGGGAATAATGAACCTCCCATCAAATTTAATCTAAGCTTGTGGGAACTCATATCACCCAGACTCTGAGTCATCCACCTTCTACTATTATCATGCATGGGTATTTTATTGTTTATATCTGATGATTATTATGCACTATGATATGTTTCTTATGGTTCGTGGTTATTCATAGATCTACTAATGTGTTATACTGCTAATGGATTAATGAATTAGGGTTGGTAAAGAAAGGAAATTTTTGGTAAAAATATATCATAAGGCATAATATTGATTCACCTTCCTCAGTATAGTTCAAGGTTTCTAATACTCTCTAGAGAGAATGTCACATCCAATGTGATTGACACCATATGTAACTTATTGATAAGTAATATATTGGTATGAATTGTATAACATATAAATTCATATATAGCCAATTTTTGGTAATGTATTTGTACTTGCATCTTGTGCTTGATCTCCTTATTCCCCAAAAGAAAGTGTGTGTGTGTGTGTGTGTATATGGGAATATGATCTTTAATCAATTACATGCTTTACTTGATAGTGCAAAGACAACTTTTTCGATGAGGGAAATATGTATTTGTATTGTTTCAACTTTTTTGCATAGAGGGATAACTTACCAAGCCTTGGTGGCCATATTGATTTTTTTCACCTTCCAAATAGACCTTAAAGAGTACAAATTTCCCAGTCGAATAAATTATCTTCATGCTCATAGTGATCATAGAAGCTACTATAGTTAGGGTTACCATCAATATCCTAGAAAAATAATATTCTTAGCTACTAATATATGGATTCATAAACAACATGGTGCTTCCATATATATGTTTTTCCAAAACCAACATCACTAGCTGCGATTTGAAAATCCCACATAGTACCTCATCTTTGAAGGCCTTAATATTGCACTATGAGCAATATTGTTGACCAACATAGATATCACGTCGCTAGCTTAGCCAATTGATGATGTATAGATGGGGGGGGTGCTACATTATTGTTTGCTTCATCTTATTAATGGCCTATGCTAAGATCAAAGTTCTTTTGGATGTTGTAATTAATTATGAAATGTAGTGGTGCTCCCTTCACCCATGTTTTTGAGTGAAAGAAGAGCTAGCCCTCCTTAAGCTTCTTTAATTCTCTTGGTCGGAACTTTGGGGTGGTGATGTATAGTAACATTGGGTTCCACATCAACTTTCCATATTCGTGAGGTTTGGTGGTGTCAAGGATGAATCAAAGTTTGGTGCTTTCACTTGATTAATAACAATTGTCTATCACAACATTCATTGTTGTCGTGCTAAATAATGTGACACCATTTAGACATGTCTTTCAACTTCTCATTCTTCTTCATTACATTGTTCTTGGTCTAATGGTCTTGAAATTGGTTACCCTTGCCTTGTCCTTTACTCTAAGAGTTAGGCCTCCTTACTCTTAATTTGTTGGGGCAAATTTATTGTGCCAAAACTCTTTCTTATTCTTATTTGAAATTTCTTTAATCTTGACAACATAATGCCAAGTTACTTTGAGCCTATTTTTATTTGAATGTATATGTGTACACCAATACAATATTTTGAAAACTAAGTGTTGCTTGAATACCCAACCTTATAAGCTAGATATAGAAATTATTATTATGCTTTTACATGGTTTAGCTTTTAATCCCACTTAAAATCTTCTATCTCATATATTAATCTTCATAATTTCTAACATATAAATAATGATTAAAAATATTAAAAAAATTCCCAAAAAATAAAAAAATTTCACCCAAATTAATATTATTGTATATGTTTCAAACTCACGCAATAATATTTCATTAATATAAATTTATTATTATTATTATTTAAAATTTTCATTATATAAATTTATTATTATTATTATTATTATTTAAAATTTTCATTATATAAATTTATTATTATTATTATTTAAAAATAATCTTGGTACCATTTAAAAACAATTACTAATTAAAAAACTAATCTCCAACAAATTTACCGTCCCTCCTATCTTTCCTTTAACCAAAGGAATAACACCACAATTAACTTGTATTTCAAACGATTTCGTTTCAACAAAATCATTGCATTTAAATATACTCGTTAACAAATAAGATTCAATTGATTTTTTATTTTGTTAGTTTGTTTTAAGCACATTCGTTTTATTGGTTAATTTGTTTTATTGGCGTGTGTAAATTTATGTGATTGTTAACCATATTAGTTTAGATTTTATTGGTTAATTTGTTTGATTGGTGTGTGTAAATTTATGTGATTGTTAATTATATTAGTTTAGATTTATCTTAATTTTATATTTATTAAATATCTAGAGGAATTACATTTTGTACCTCAAGAGATTTAATCTAGTAGATTGAGAGTGAAAATGGATCTTTGACTAATTTAATTATTAATTATAATAATAACTATTTTTGTTTTAGTTTTATATAATTTAATGGAGTTTAAATGTTTTTCTCATTCTTATTATTATTATTATTGACTAAATCAAAATTATATGACATTACAATATCTCTATCATACTGGGTTAGCGAGCACTTCTCGGCACAATAAATTCACAATGTATTTATTTGATTAGATATAGCTAATCATATGCATAGTTTAAATTTACTATGTGAATTGTTTAGCAATAATAACAAATCCATCTCAGTTATATATATATATATTTCCGTTTTTTAAATAGGAAAATTGGTAGATTTATTGAGAAGACTAGGATTGAGGTCATGAGATTACCACTATACTCTTGAATCTAATGCAAATTGCTCACAAGCCATGTTAGACACCTAAACTGAGTTTCATACTTGAGAGAAGTTAGTTGAAAAATTAACCACTATACTCTTGAATCTAATGCAAATTGCTCACAAGCCATGTTAGACACGTAAACCGAGTTTCATACTTGAGAGAAGTTAGTTGAAAAATTAACCAAATAAACTTCGTGGAAATTATCTTTACATAATCATAGATATTCTTTTTTCTTTTAAATAAAATGGATATTTATATTTCATAAATTGTGGAAAACTTGGCCAAAACCATTTACATCAACAAAGATACAAAACATATTAATGTAAGTTCAACACCTTCCATGTTCCAATGTATCTAGAGGAGAGTCTTCTTGCCTCTACGGACTTTATAGACTAAGATTAGGCACTGGTATCTACGATATACTGTACACCAGTATAGATACATTTAAGTAGGGATCTAACATGAGACGAGAGGGATTAAATTTCTTCACATAGAAACTTTTTATAGTGCAAAATACAATGTGTTAATTTCCATTGTTTAAATTGTGTTTTAGAATATATATATATATATATATATATATATGACTACATAAAGGTACATAACATGTGCATCCAAACATATTATCATTCAAATTAAAATGATTTTTTTTTATTATTAATGTGTTTTTAAGTATATGTCAATATTAATGCCTATTAAAATATTTTATTGATAATCCACATTGAATATATTTTTATATACCATATTAAAAAATTTTATTTTAACAATTTTTTTCTATATATATAGATATATATGAAGTTGATATCGACATAAATTAGTTAATTTTGATCTTCAAATATTTTATTTAAATTTTTTGTTCAAACATTTTTGAAAAGTATAAGATTTAAACATCTTACTCACACATTTTTTTACTTCTAATTACTTTACAACATATTCATTTTTTTTATTATAACCTATACTATTTTTCTATTTAGAACACAAATTTTTATTTTTATTTTTATGTTAAAGGGGCAGACGAACATACTTACACAGCCCCTTATACTAGGCTGTAAAATGAGCTTCTCAGCGAAAAAACTTGCAATACATATAAAACTATACTTATAAAGTATACTTATATAGAGTTAGAAGATCTGACTTCATCCTTGTGAGAACATACATCACCCTTACTCTGAGTCGTCCACCTTCTAATTAATTTAATCGAGGCGCCCATGGATATTCCACTTTCCACTTTCTTGCATCGAGTTTCCAAGTGTGCCTTCATTTAAACCTATTGTCACTCCACTAATTCCACGAGAGTTGAAATCCCAATGTTGTTGCTTGCTTCTAGAGCTAACCTTCTTGGATCGTATTTCCATTCCACCTAATTATGGAATAGGGAATGACCTTTACCTGCGCCATTTATTTCTAATACTCTTGATATTAATTCCATTCCTTTATTGGCCAGTTCGTCGACCTCCCCATTTAGATTCCTTAGATTGTGAAATAAAGAGATTTAAAGTTTTCATGAGAAGGCCAACTCTTCTTTTAGAAGAAAAAGCTGTAAGAAAGCCGACTCTTCTAACAACAAAGGAAAGAGAGAAGTCATCCAATGCGAGAGACTTTGAGAGCAACCCGATTACAATCATGGAATCTCCAAAAACTTTTCGCTAACAATTGCCATGTTATAAATCGTTATACCTAACTCCCATGCATACTTTATCTTTTCTTGTTCTTCTAGGCAAACACTGACCCTCCTACTCCTACTCCACCCTCCCCTTATTATAGATATTTCTTACTAGGCTGCACAATTATAGATATTTTTACTAAGTTGCACAATTATAGCTGAATTATGTATTTGTTTTGTCTTTGAGATTAGTTTCTGGGCTGTCTTTTTCAATTATTAAACATAATTTGGCACGAGGTTCCACCAAAGAGTTCACTGAATATCGATAGCATTGAAGAGGTTGCCTAGTGTGGAAAATATTTTTATCTCGATACTATATATAGATTCGGTAAAAATAAATCATAAATACGATATCCCTCAACAAAAAAGGATTGTACCCATTTGTTTTTTCCTGCTTTTTTATCGTACTTTTTGTCATTGTCAAATTCTCACACTATTGTGTAAGTTGTTGCTGGGTGCAAGTTGTCACCACAGGAAGCTCGTGTAGCAGATCCCTAGGCGCATCGTTAGAGACAATTGCGTTGTTAAGGGAGGTAACCTAAAGATATATGTCTAAATGATTTGTATAGAGTGACGGTATAGATAAACCATGGAGAAAATATCCCCGAAAAGAGATGGCCCCGATTTAATGTTTCTATGCTTTGCTTTCGTATCGTACTTTCTTGCCATTTTCAAAGTCCACACTCTCTGCTCCACGTTGTTCGCTGGTGCAAGTTGTCACCAGGTGAAACTTAGAATTTCAAAACAAGGGATTTGATGGTTTTTACACTACTACTTGTTTTAACCATTTTAACCAATTTTTTAATAAATTTACAATATTTTTAACTTTATTTAATTTTCCCACCAAATTCCAACCATGAACCCGTGTATCAGCTTGTTAGGCACATCGTTAGGAATTGCGTACCTTATCCAACAAGAGTGGAAGTTCGTGCGGTGCCCGCACATCCCTACTGCACGCTATATGTTATGAGATTCGCAAGGGTGGCATCATTGACGAATTTCTCTCTTTCACAAATTAATATATTTTCATGAATTGTTTACATAAAAAAACTCTCTCTCAGTCGTGCGAGCGATTGTGATAGATTCTAATAAAAAGGGGGCATTTAACCGGTGTTTTTGGATTCTAAAAATGGTGCATTTAATAAGGTTTTTTTTATTAAAATCATTATTTAAATTGGAGTTTGATAATTTAATTTTTAATGTTATTTTTCAATACTATTATTTCGTTTTATGATAACTAGGTATTAATAATTTATTTATTTAATATTTTCAATTTTTATCACACTTTCTAGAAAACTGTAAATGCAGTAAGAACAAATTGAATAATTAGTATTATTACCTGTTTGAATTGAATAATATTTTTATTTATTGAAAATGAGTAATGATTTAAATTATTCGCAGATCTCGTAACTTCTGGAAGAAAAGAAGTTGAAAACACAGTTGCTGGAAAAACCCTAACTACCTCCCCTAACTGGGAAATGCTTCCAAAGAAAAGGAAGTAGGGGGCAGGGAAAACTGCCCTGTAATGACAGGCAGTAAAAGGGAAAATTGTTAAGTCTGGTGATGCCCAAATAGCATGAACGCTGTGTGCGAGCAACTTGGAGGAGACAGAAAGTCTCATGAGCAAGCTAGGGGAGATTTGGTCCCGAAAGACAATCTCATGGTCGGAAGGTTTGACTAGCAATGGAAAACAGAGGTGACCTCTTTCACTGGAGTTCTTTACTAAAAAGCAGTTCAGGTATGAGGTATCATCTGGAAAATTTAGACCACTGCACAAACTAAATTTTGTGTCTTTACTGAGAATGAAATGATGTAGAGATGTGCCTAAGCTTGGAGTGATAATTGAAAGGATAATGGTAGGGTTCTGTTTTACATTTTTATCTACCAAAATCAGAAAAATAAAAATAAAAAAAATAAATTGAAGTATAATAATTTTTTACAGAAGAATAAATAACTGTTGAAGCAAGGGACTTTTCCCTGTAAATCTGGGACATTTTATTTGCAAAAAATACACACTATTCAGATCTATTAATGCAGGGAAATTAATTAATATATAATTACTGTAGAAAATGATTTGTACAGGTAACTTAATGCAGGAAACCTGATTAATATGGAATTACTGCAGAATATGAATTGTACATGTAATTTAATGCAGGAAAATTGTCTAATGCGGAACTACTGTGAAGTTATAATTATGTACAAGTCCTTTTGTGCATAAAAGAGAAGAAGGTTATTGTAAAAATTTGTAGAAAAGAACTGGTGAATAATTTCCTCTGTTGAATTAAGTGGAATATAGACAAACTAGGAATTGATTAAAATGCTAGGAATGCCGTTTCCTGAAGAACGAGAAAACATTGAAGGGGTTGATATGGCAGGGGCGTAAGAGTAGAAACCCTAGCTGACCTGTCCAGATCTTCCCGAGAGTGGACTGTCAAGAAATTCTAAAACCCTACCAGGGAAATGAAATCCCATGCCTTTAACTATGACAGAACCCCAACATTGAAGAAATTAACCAAAGTTCTAGTCTAATCGAAAAACAGAGATTTAGTTACATCTTAAACACGCAAAGGACAGTATCCAAAAAGAATCTTGACACTGAAATGCGTAAACAGAAGGAATTAAAAGAAACCCTGAATCGAGTCCTTCCACAATCAGTTCTTTTTGGATCAATCAAAAAACTAGAACTTATGAACAACATTATCATAGGCAGATCTGGGAACAATAGTACAACCCATTTATGTATCAACCAAAATTGAAATCGTGTTACCATTTAGCATACAAGATATACACATTGAACCGGACCTGGACCTATAACCAGAAGGTACCAGAGTCATAGTAATAAGAGGAACGACACGGCTACAAACCCAGAAAGCTGGTTAAGAATTGGACAACAGTTCTTCATACAGAGAGAGGTAAATTCTTCATATTAAACGCATAAATAAGTTGTAAACAACAATGGCGCTGCCTTAAACACAGGACCGCAGCCAGATAATAAAACCCTCGTTCTTAAAGAGGGAATGTCCACGCATACACCTCAGAACAACGATGGGTGTCCGTTGGAAAACTTTGAACTTTTAACTTTACAAAGACCATAGCAATTCAACGGGGATGAAAAGCGTAATTACACAGAGAGCTGAGGCTCTAGCCTCAAGCAGCCTAGAAGAGTTTCATCTTGGGTAGACTAGCACAGGCTGGAGTTAAACCTTACCCGGATTCACTCGGGAGACAAAAGCTTGTGGAGAAACCCTCCTTCGGGCACAGTCGTAAATCCCAAGCTTGTAGCTGAGGTTCCTACAGTTCAACCATGCCACAAACATCGATTAGCAATAGAGCAACAGAACAAATGCATATCATTCATCTGTAAGGGAAACAAAAATAGAGTCACCTCATTGAATTCTAGCTTACTTGAGAAACACTCGCCTGTAAGAAAACCATGACCATGTTCTGAGAATTTCCTTGCATTGCAACTCTGGATTGGGAGACCAAGCAGGCCTGCAAGAGGAGATGCGGAACCGGAGCAGGCGCTGAAGAAGGATGGAGGAAAGTGAAACCCGCCATCGCAAGCGAAGATGTGAAACAAACCCTGATGCAGTTTAGCCGTGGGATGGAGATACCGGGTCCTCCACCGTCGATGAGACTTGGGGCCCGAGAGGAGCAGCTGCAGTAGGATGGCCTGCCCATGCCACGTACCAGGACGGAGCAGGGCATCTAATGTCAAAAAACACAGAAATCAATACCATCATAAAGATACACAGGTTGCAAGCCAAGTTACTGAGACGGCATATGCGCGAAAACAACAAACAGTATGGTTTAGAATTTCGTGGCTCAGAAACATTTAATGAAAACATTCACAACTATGGCACTTAAACCAAAAATATGCGGAACGACAACCATAAACTTTAATCAGGCAACCCCTGCATAAGGATACAAATGTACTTACCTCGTTAACAGTAAAGAATAGAGTTATGACTATTTAAACTCGAATGTATATTGATGCAATCCTAAGTATTAATTTTTTTTATTTTTTATTTTTTTATTTTTATTTTATTTTTATTTTTTACTTTTATTTATTTATTTATTTTATTTTATTTTATTTTTATTTTATTATTTTATTTTATTTTTTTCTGTATAATGTGGTATTTTGTGGAGTCATTACAAGTGGTATCAGGGCCGAGGATACAAAACTGTGGCCTCTAGAAAATATATTTAATAAGAATAAACAGTTATTGTGTTAATCTTTTGCTTCTACCTGTGTTAAGAACAGGAAACAGATGACAATAGAATGAGGAGAATGGATAGTGTTCCACACAGGATTGTGACTGGTCCAGGACCTACAACAGGCCTTGAGACTAATCCTGAGATATGGGTGCAATTAGGAGAGGAGGCCCACAACAATAATCTTACGATATTAGAGACAGTTTAGGAATTAAAGAATGAGATGGCCCGCCTGCGGGAGGACAATGCAAGACTAACTATGGAATAGGAAAAAATCATTAAGAGCTTATCAGATAAGCGAAATCAGCGCTAGTCTAACCCCAGCCCTGAACATATACGAGTGTCAGAGGAACAAGGCTACCACGTGGATCAGGAAGAAACCGAAGGAGGGGAAGAGAATCGAGAGGAAAAGTCAGATAATGCCTCTGAACACCTGACATCGAAAAGGCAACGGATAGAATTACAAGGGGAGTTCCGGAAAATAAAACCGCCACACTTCGATGGAGAGTTGGAAGAGGCAGCCGAAGCTTGGTTGATTAACACGAATAAATATTTTCAATTATATGAATATGATCACAACCTCAAAGCGCAGATGACCATTTTCCAATTGTAAGGGAAGGCTACCCTGTGGTGGGAAGAAGTCAAGATTGTACGAGGGGTAAGTGAACAAAATATAACTTGGGAAAATTTTCAAAAATACTTCAAGGAAAGATATTTGACTGAATGATTCTACAACGAAAAAGCAAGGGAATTCCATCACTTGCGACTTGGGCATCAAACAATGGACGAGTTTATCACCTGATTTACCTCGTTACTCCGTTATGTGCCTTACATACGAGAGGAGAAGGCTAAGGTACAACGATTCGTCAGTATTATACCCTTGGCGATGAGGGAACGAATTGAGTTTGATAACCCAAAAACAATGGATGAAGTGATACGAAAGGCCAGGATATGTTATCAGCAAAGTAAGCAAAAGGGAGAAGTTCTAGGAAAGAGGTGGGTTGACAAGAGAGGTAATAAGATTGTTGTTGACACCAAAGGAAATCGTGGCAGTGTTAGCAAAGGATTTCCCAAAGGAAAAAACAACAAGAACTTGCATAAGAACCCGCTCAGATTGAAGCCACCCATTGAATCCAAAATCAAGAAACAAACTGGTAAAATTGACAATGAAGGGACAGCAAGACCTCCAGTAAAATGTTGGGGTTGTGGAAGGCCTCATTACGTTAAAAATTGTCCTCATTGAAAGGGTACTGAATAAGTTTCGCAGATCCATGAAGCATCTACGGTTGGCGACGTGGCCCGGAGTTTACCGAGAATTAATGCCGCTCTGGAAGATCGTTAGGCAGAATACTAGCCGACTATGGTGGAGTTTGAAGGTAAGATCTTTGATCATACTGTAACTGTATTAATTGATCCTGGAGCTACATTAAGCTATATTAGTCCTAAGATTGTGGAACAGTGTAAGTTACAAACTGTTAAGTTTAAAAACCCTTGGCTAGTACAGCCGGCAACAGGGGCAAAGAGACGTGTGTTAGCTAAGGTCAATAACTGCCCCTTTAAGGTCAGTAGGTGATGGCAGATCTAAACGTACTTCCCCTTGGATCATATGACATGTTGATAGGCATGGACTAGCCGGAAAAACGTTGGTCCATTATAAACTGTAAAACAAAAACTATCTGTTACAAGGATGAATTCAGGGAAAAGCAGGAGATGCAAGGTATTATGAGGTTAGTGCAGATTCGGCCAATAACTACCTCTCAGTTGGCAAAATGTATCTGGAAAATATGTCAGATTTATGTCATTCAAGTGGGTTATGCCAACTCAAAAGACAAGACTGCCACATTGGAAAGTATCCCAATGATACGGGAATTTGCATATGTGTTCCCGGAGGAGATACCAGGACAATCACTCAAGAGAGACATAGACTTCACTATTGAATTGGTGTCAGGGGCAGCCGCAGTATCCCGAGCTTCATATCGAATGAGCACAACAGAATTAACAGAATTGAAAATGTAGTTGTAGGAGTTGTTGGAAAAAAGTTACATCCGCCCTAGTGGGTTGCCCTAGGGAGCCCCTGTGTTGTTCGTTAAAAAGAAGGATGGGACCCTTCGTATGTGCATGGACTATTTTCAGTTGAATAAATGACAATTAAGAATAAGTACCCTTTACCCTGTATTGATGAACTTTTTGATCAGGTAAAAGGGGCAACCGTATTCTCAAAAATTGATTTACGATCAAGATATCATGAAATCAGAATTAAAGAGGAAGACATAGCCAAAACTACCTTTAGAACTCGATATGGACACTATGAGTTTGTAGTATTACCCTTTGGGTTAACTAACGCCCCCACGACCTTTATGTGCTTAATAAGTAACATATTTCATCAGTGTTTAGACAAGTTTGTGTTAATCTTTATTGACGATATACTGATATATTCCTGGAATATGGAGAAGCACAAGGAGAACCTCAAATTAGTATTGCAATCTCTCCGAGAACACCAATTATATGCCAAATATAGCAAGTGTGACTTCTTTAAGGAACAAATTCAGTACTTGGGACATATAATCTCTAAAGATGGAATCGATGTGGATCCCGAGAAGATAAGGACCATAATGGAATGGCCAGTGCCAAATGACGTAGCAAATATAAGATCCTTCATGGGATTAGCGGGTTACTATAGGCAGTTTGTGGAAGGATTTTTGAGAGTGGCTTACCCTATCACTTCCTTGCAGAAAAAGGGGAAAACTTTTAAATGGACTGCAGAATGCCAAAAAAGTTTTGAACAACTCAAGCATCTTCTCACCATAGCGCCTATATTAAGCATAGTAGATCTAGGTAAGGACTATGTGGTGTGCACAGATGCAAGTAAGGAAGGGGTAGGGGGTACTGATGCAAGAAGGAAAGGTAATCGCCTATGAGTCTAGGAAATTAAAGGAACATGAACAGAAATATTTTGCTTATGATCTGGAATTGACAGTTGTTATTCACGCCTTAAAGATGTGGCGCCATTACCTGATGGGAAAAAATTTTCTATCAATGATGGACCATCACAGCTTGACTAGTTATTTTAATCAACCTACCTTAAATGCTAGGCAGGCATGGTGGGTGGATTTCCTAAGTGGTTTTGACTTCGAGATTAAGCATCTGAAAGGGAAAGAGAACTAGGTAGCGGACGCTTTAAGTCAAAAGGTACAATGTCTCTATGAAATTTCTTGCAGCGAAGGGCGGAGTACCTTCGAAGAAGTGATTAAAAAGGCAGAAGAACAAGATTCGAAATATCAGCAAATAGGACAACAAGTTCAGAATCCAACGAGCAAAGAAAATCAGCAAGGATATGCTATGGATGCTTTTGGCATGCTGAATTACAAAAAAAGGCTGTATGTGCCCAAATGACATTAAAAACTTGATTTTAGATGAATTTCATAAAAGTCATTATGTTGGACACCCGGAGTATCAAAAGCTGATTACCACACTCTGGAAGGAGTATTATTGGCCGGGTATGAAAAAAGATGTAATAGATATTTGACACGTTGAATGGAATGCCAGCAAGTTCAAGCGAAACACCAACACCTTGCTGGGTTATTGCATCCACTGCCAATCCCAGAGTGGAAATGGGAAACCATCTTTATGGACTTCATAACAGGATTACCCAAGTCAAAAAGAAACAACGATTCCATCATGGTGGTGGTGGACAAATTAAGCAAATTAGCGCATTTTATACCAGTACAATCCACTTACAGAGCAGTGTAGATTGCCCATATCTTTATGCAAAACATTTTTAGGCTACACAGGTTATCAAAAACTATCATCTCTGACCGTGACGTAAAATTTACATCGGTATTTTAGAGAACTCTATTTGGGGAATTGGGGACTCAACTGAATTTCAGTATCGCTTATCATCCGCAGATCGACAGACAAACAGAATGGGTGAATTAGGTTGTAGAAGATATGCTAAGAGCATATGTTATGCATCAACCATCCAAGTGGGAAGATTATCTGCACTTGGTTGAGTTTGCGTACAACAATGGCTATCATACATCCCTGCAGATGAGCCCGTTTGAAGTGTTGTACAGACGGAAATGCCGCACACCCGCAAGCTAGGGAGGGCTAGAGGACAGGCTGATGCTGGGCCCCGAAATGCTTAAAGAAATGGAAGAAATGGTCAAGAAGGTACGATCCAATTTAAAGGCAGCCCAAGATAGGCAAAAGAACTTCGCCGACCGAAAGAGAAATTTTAAGGAATACCAAGTAGGAGATCATGTGTATGTGAGAATTCGAGCTAAAAAGAGCACATTACAATGGAGTGGGTGCGCCAAGCTGGCACCCTGGTTTTGTGGACCCTTCCAGATCTTAGCAAGAGTTGGTCTGGTGGCATACCAGCTCACTCTGCCTATGATTCTAAAAATGGTGCACTTAATAAGGTTTTTTTTTATTAAAATCATTATTTAAATTGGAGTTTGATAATTTAATTTTTAATGTTATTTTTCAATACTATTATTTCGTTTTATGATAACTAGGTATCAATAATTTATTTATTTAATATTTTCAATTTTTATCACACTTTGTAGAAAACTGTAAATGCAGTAAGAACAAATTGAATAATTAGTATTATTACCTGTTTGAATTGAATAATATTTTTATTTATTGAAAATGAGTAATGATTTAAAGTATTCGCAGATCTCGTAACTTCTGGAAGAAAAGAAGTTGAAAACACAGTTGCTGGAAAAACCCTAACTACCTCCCCTAACTGGGAAATGCTTCTAAAGAAAAGGAAGTAGGGGGCAGGGAAAACTGCCCTGTAATGACAGGCAGTAAAAGGGAAAATTGTTAAGTCTGGTGATGCCCAAATAGCATGAGCACTGTGTGCGAGCAACTTGCAGGAGACAGAAAGTCTCATGAGCAAGCTAGGGGGAGATTTGGTCCTGAAAGACAATCTCATGGTCGGAAGGTTTGACTAGCAATGGAAAACAGAGGTGACCTCTTTCACTGGAGTTCTTTACTAAAAAGCAGCTCAGGTATGAGGTACCATCTGGAAAATTTAGAGGTCCACTGCACAAACTAAATTTTGTGTCTTTACTGAGAATGAAATGATGTAGAGATGTGCCTAAGGCTGGAGTTATAATTGAAAGGATAATAGTAGGGTTCTGTTTTACATTTTTATCTACCAAAATCAGGAAAAAAAAATTAAGTATAGTAATATTTTACAGAAGAATAAATAATTGTCGAAGCAAGGGAGTTTTCCAAATCTGGAACATTTTATTTGCAAAAAATACACACTATTCAGATCTATTAATGCAGGGAAATTAATTAATATAGAATTACCGTAGAAAATGATTTGTGCATGTAACTTAATGCAGGAAACCTAATTAATATGGAATTACTGCAGAATATGAACTATACAGGTAATTTAATGCAGGAAAATTGTCTAATGCGGAACTACTATGAAGTTATAATTATGTACAAGTCCTTTTATGCATAAAATAGAAGAAGGTTATTGTAAAAATTTGTAGAAAAGAACTGGTGAATAATTTCCTCTGTTGAATTAAGTGGAATATAGACAAACTAGGAATTGATTAAAATGCTAGGAATGTCGTTTCCCAAAGAACGAGAAAACATTGAAGGGGTTGATGTGGCAAGGGTGTAAGAGTAGAAACCCTAACCGACCTGTCCAGATCCTTCTCGAGAATGGACTTTCAAATAAATGCTAAAACCCTACTAGGGAAATGAAACCCCATGCCTTTAACTACGACAAAACCCCAACATTGAATAAATTAACCAAAGTTCTAGTCTAATCGAAAAACAGAGATTTAGTTACATCTTGAACACGCAAAGGAGAGTATCCAAAAACAATATTGACACTGAAATGCGTAAACAGAAGGAATTAAAAGAAACCCTAAATCGAGTCCTTCCATAATCAGTGCTTTTCGGATCATTCAAAAAATTGGAACTTATGAACAACATTATCATAGGCAGATTTGAGAACAATAGTACAACCCATTTATGTATTGACCAAAATTCAAATCATGTTACCATTTAGCATACAAGATATGCACATTGAACCAGACCTGGACCTATAACTAGAAGGTACCAGAGTCATAGTAATAAGAGGAATGACACGACTACAAACCCAGAAAGCCGGTTAAGAATTGGACAACAGTTCTTCATACAAAGAAAGGTAAATTGTTCATATTAAACGCAGAAATAACTTGTAAACAACAACGGTACTACCTTAAACACAGGACCATAGCGAGATAATAAAACCCTCGTTCTTAAAGAGGGAATGTCCTCGCATACACCTCAGAACGACGATGGGTGTCCGCTGGAAAACTTTAAGCTTTTAACTTTACAGAGACCATAGTAATTCAACGGGGATGAAAAGCATAATTACACAGAGAGCCGAGGCTCTAGCCTCAAGCAGCCTAGAATAGTTTCATCTCGAGCAGACTAGCACAGGCTGGAGTTAAACCTTACCCAGATTCAATCGGGAGACAAAAGCTTGTGGGAAACCCTCCTTCGGGCACAGTCGTAAATCCCAAGCTTGTAGTTGAGGTTCCTACAATTCAACCATGCCACAAACATCAATTAGCAATAGAGCAACAAAACAAATGCATATCATTCATCTGTAAGGGAAACAAAAATAGAGTCACCTCATTGAATTCTAGCTTACATGAGAAACACTTGCCTGTAAGAAAACCATGACCATGTCCTGAGAATTTTCTCGCGTTGCAACTCTGGATTGGGAGACCAAGTAGGCTTGCAAGAGGAGATGTGGAACCGAAGTAGGCACCGAAGAAGGATGGAGGAAAATGAAACCCCGCCATCGCAAGCGAAGATGTGAAACAAACCCTGATGCAGTTTAGTCGTGGGATGGAGATCTCGGGTCCTCCACCGTCGATGAGACGGGGGGCCCGAGAGGAGCAGATGCAGTAGGATGGCCTGCCCATGCCACGTACCAGGACGGAGTAGGGCATTTAATGTCAAAAAACACAAAAATCAATACCATCGTAAAGATACATAGCTTGCAAGCCAGGTGACTGAGACAACATATGCGCGAAAAAAACAAACAGTATGGTTTAGAATTTCGTGGCTTAGAAACATTTAATGAAAACATTCACAAATATGGCACTTAAACCAAAAATATGTGGAATGACAACCAGAAACTTTAGTCAGGCAACCCTTGTACAAGGATACAAATGTACTTACCTCGTTAATAGTAAAGAATAGAGTTATGACTATTTAAACTAGAACGTCTATTGATGCAATTCTAAGTATTAAAAAGTTCTTTTTATTGTATAATGTGGTATTTTGTGGATTCATTACAAGTGGTATCAGAGCCGAGGTTACAAAACTGTGGCCTCTAGAAAATATATTTAATAAGAATAAACAATTATTGTGTTAATCTTTTGCTTCTACTTGTGTTAAGAACAGGAAACGGACGACAGCAGAATGAGTAGAACAGACAGTGTTCCACACAGGATTGTGATTGGTCCAAGACCTGCAACAGGCCTTGAGGCTAATCCTGAGATATGGGTGCAATTAGGAGAGGAGGCCCGCAACACTAATCTTACGATATTAGAGACAATTTAGGAATTAAAGAATGAGATGGCCCGCCTGCGGGAGGACAATGCAAGATTAACTATGGAACAGGAAAAAATCATGAAGAGCCTATAAGATAAGCAAAATAAGCGCCAGCCGAACCCCAGCCCTGAACAGATACAAGTGTCAGAGGAACGAGGCTACCCCACGAATCAGGTAGAAACCGAAGGAGGGGAAGAGAATCGAGAAGAAAAGTCGGATAATGCCTCTGAACACCCAACATCGAAAAGGCAGCAGATAGAATTACAACGGGAGTTCCGGAAAATAAAACCACCACACTTCGATGGAGAGTTGGAAGAGGCAGCCGAAGCTTGGTTGATTAACATGAATAAATATTTTCAATTATATGAATATGATCACAACCTCAAAGTGCAGCTGGCCATTTTCCAATTGTAAGAGAAGGCTACCCTGTGGTGGGAAGAAGTCAAGATTGTACAAGGGGTAAGTGAACAAAATATAACTTCGGAAAATTTTCAAAATTACTTCAAGGAAAGATATTTGACTGAACAATTCTAAACGGAAAAGAAAGGGAATTCCATGACCTGCGACTTGGGCATCAAACAATGGACGAGTTTATCACCTGATTTACCTCGTTACTCCGTTATGTGACTTACATACGAGAGGAGAAGGCTAAGGTACAACAGTTCGTCAGTAGTCTACCCTTGGCGATGAGGGAACGAATTGAGTTTGATAACCCAAAAACAATGGATGAGGTGATACGAAAGGCCAGGATATGTTATCAGCAAAGTAAGCAGAAGGGAGAAGTTCTAGGAAAGAGGTGGGTTGACAAGAGAGGTAATAAGATTGTTGTGGGCACTAAAGGAAATCGTGGCAGTGTTAGCAAAGGATTTCCCAAAGGACAAAACAACAGGAATCTACATAAGAACCCGCTTAGATTGAAGCCACCCATTGAATCCAGAATCAACGAACAATCTGGTAAAATTGACAATGAAGGGACAGCAAGACCTCCAGTACAATGTTGGGGTTATGGAGGGCCTCATTACGTTGAAAATTGCCGTCATCGAAAGGGTATTGAACAAGTTTCGCAGATCCATGAAGCATCTACGGTTGGCGACGTGGCCCGGAGTTTACCAAGAATGAATGCCGCTCTGGAAGCTCGTCAGGCATAATACCAGCCGACTATGGTGGAGTTTGAAGGTAAGATATTAGATCATACTGTAACTGTATTAATTGATCCCGGAGCTACATTAAGCTATATTAGTCCTAATATTGTGGAACAGTGTAAGTTACAAACTGTTAAGTTTAAAAACCCTTGGCTAGTACAGTTGGCAACAGGGGCAAAGAGACGTGTGTTAGCTATGGTCAATAACTGCGCCTTAAAGATAGCAGGTCAGCTGGTGATGGCAGATCTAAACGTACTTCCCCTTGGATCATATGACGTGTTGATAGGCATGGACTGGTTGGAAAAATGCTGGTCCATTATAAACTGTAAAACAAAAACTATCTGTTACAAGGATGAATTTGGAGAAAAGCAGGAGATGCAAGGTATTATGAGGCCAGTGCAGATTCAACCAATAACTACCTCTCAGTTGGCAAAATGTATCAGGAAAAGATGTCAGATTTATGCCATTCAAGTGGGTTATGCCAACTCAAAATACAAGACTGCCACATTGGAAAGTATCCAAGTGATACAAGAATTTGCATATATGTGTTCTCGGAGGAGATACCACGACAGCCACCCAAGAGAGACATAGACTTCACTATTGAATTGGTGCCAGGGGCAGCCTCGGAATCCCGAGTTCTGTATCGAATGAGCACACCAGAATTAACAGAATTGAAAATGTACTTGCAAGAGCTGTTGGACAAAAGTTACATCCGCCCTAGTGTGTCGCCCTAGGGAGCCCCTGTGCTGTTCGTTAAAAAGAAGGTTGGGACCCTTCATATGTACATGGACTATTGTTAGTTGAATAAATTGACAATTAAGAATAAGTACCCCTTACCCCGTATTGATGAACTTTTTGATCAAGTAAAAGGGGCAACCATATTTCAAAAACTGATTTACGATCAAGATACCACCAAATCAGAATTAAAGAGGAAGACATAGCCAAAACTGCCTTTAGAACTCAATATGGACACTATGAGTTTGTGGTATTACCCTTTGGGTTAACCAACGCCCCCGCAACCTTTATGTGCTTAATGAACAATATATTTCATCAGTATTTAGACAAGTTTGTGTTAATCTTTATTGATGATATAATGATATATTCCCAGAATATGGAGGAGCACAAGGAGCACCTCAAATTAGTATTGCAAACTCTCCGAGAACACCAATTATACACCAAATATAGCAAATGCGACTTCTTTAAGGAACAAATTCAGTACTTGGGACATATAATCTCTAAAGATGGAATCACTGTGGATCCTGAGAAGATAAGGACCATAATGGAATGGCCAGTGCCAAAGGACGTAGCAGATATAAGATCCTTCATGGGATTAGCGGGTTACTATAGGCAGTTTGTGGAAGGATTTTCGAGAGTGGCTTACCCTATCACTTCCTTGCAGAAGAAGGGGAAAACTTTTAAATGGACTGCAGAATGCCAAAAAAGTTTTGAACAACTCAAGCATCTGCTCACCACAGCGCCTATATTAAGCATAGCAGATCCAGGTAAGGACTATGTGGTGTGCACAGATGCGAGTAAGGAAGGGGTAGGGGGTACTAATGCAAGAAGGAAAGGTAATCCCCTATGAGTCTAGGAAATTAAAGGAACATGAGCAGAAATATTCTGCTTATGATCTGGAATTGACAATTGTTATTCACGCCTTAAAGATGTGGCGCCATTACCTGATGGGAAAAAAGTTTCTATTAATGATGGACCATCACATCTTGACTAGTTATTTTAATCAGCATACCTTAAATGTTAGGCAGACACGGTGGCTGGATTTCCTAAGTGGTTTTGACTTCGAGATTAAGCATCTGAAAGGGAAAGAGAACCAGGTAGCGGACGCTTTAAGTCGAAAGGTACAAGAACAAGATTCGAAATATCAACAAATAGGACAACAAGTTCATAATCCAACCAACAAAGTAAATCAGCAAGGATATGCTATGGATGTTGTTGGCATGCTGAATTACAAAAAAAGGTTGTATGTGCCCAACCAAAATGACATTAAAAACTTAATTTTAGATGAATTTCATAAAAGTCATTACGCTAGACACCCGGGGTATTAGAAGTTGATTACCGCACTCCAGAAGGAGTATTATTTGCTAGGTATGAAAAAAGATGTAACAGAATATTTGACATGTTGCCTGGAATGCCAGCGAGTTAAAGCAAAACACCAGCACCCTACTGGGTTATTACATCCACTGCTAATCTCGGAGTGGAAATGGGAAACCATCTCTATGGACTTCATAACAGGATTACCCAAGTCAAAAAGAAACAACGATTCCATCATGGTGGTGGTGGACAAATTAAGCAAATCAGCGCATTTTATACTAGTACAATCCACTTATAGAGTAGTGCAGATTGCCCATATCTTTATGCAAAACATTTTTAGGCTACACGGATCACCAAAAACTATAATCTCTTACCGTGACATAAAATTTACATTGGTCTTTTAGAGAACTCTATTTGGGGAATTGGGGACTAAACTGAATTTCAGTATCGCTTATCATCCGCAGATCGACAGACAAACAGAACGGGTGAATCAGGTTGTAGAAGATATGGTAAGAGCATATGTTATGCAGCAACCATCTAAGTGGGAATATTATCTGCACTTGGTTAAGTTTGCGTACAAAAACGACTATCATACATCCCTGCAGATGAGCCCGTTTGAAGTGTTGTATGGCCGGAAATGCTGCACACCCGCAAGCTGGGGAGGGCTAGAGGACAAGCTGATGCTGGGCCCTGAAATGCTTAAAGAAATTGATGCAGGAGCATCTAACCCCTCCCTAAATCAAAGAAGAATTCAAAGCAGAGTGAAGTTGATGTGGCCAAAAAAACCATATTTTCGTTTAATTCATATTATTAATAGAGATTGTTGTGATTCGATTGAGTAAATTTAGAGATCTTATGAGGGGAGATCGGATCTGGAACGATCCAATCTACTTTCCTCCATTGTTATAAACTAGTCTTCGTGCATTTGTATGGGGGGAGCCAGGCGCATGTATATCCAGCGCTGCCAAGGCAACCTGGCTCATAAAAACGTATTGTAATCTGAATTCAGAAATAATATAAATCATGTGTTTTGTGGTTATAAGTTTCTTTCATTATGTATACGAGTATGTCAGTTCTTAAACTGATCCTGCGTGTTGTTGTGAGAAGTGTGAGATGGGGTAGCAATCGACAGTTGTAGTGGTTTGCCAATAGCGATTTGCAATCGCTGATTAATATCACATCGGCGCAGATTGAAGGTGGGAGTTCGACTGTTAGAGAAGTGACAGTCATCGCATCGGAGCAGCGGAGAACGTGTTGAATCGGAGTTGGACGTAGCTGTGGACCGCCGAGGTTTATAGGGGCAGTTGTATTATTTTTAAACCCATATATTGATGTGTATGGCGTGGGTTTTCAAACCTTAACGCCTATATTAATGATTGCAATGGTGATTTAGAATCCCATTAAGGAGATGGGCGATTTTATAAAGATCCACGTTACATAGTGAGAAGTTTAAAACGCTTCCGACGGGACTTAGTGGGCCATAACCCACAGGCCCAGGTTCGAGATTTATATATGTAAGGGGATTTTGGGCAATACCCAAGATCTCTTTTCATCAGAAATGGAAGAAATGGTCAAGAAGGTACGATCTAATTTAAAGGCAGCCCAAGATAGGCAAAAGAACTTCGCTGACCGAAAGAGAAATTTTAAGGAATACCAAGTAGGAGATCATGTGTATGTGAGAATTCGAGCTAAACAAAGCATATTACAATGGAGTGGGTGTGCCAAGCTGGCACCCCGGTTTTGTGGACCCTTCCAGATCTTAGTTAGAGGTAACCCTGAATAGAGAGAAAAACGAATTTAGTGGCAGGGGTTAAGTCTGCAGTCTGAGCTCGATAAAACATGTGAATAATCAACACAATAGAAATTAACTGCCTATGAAACTGCATTTGCAAACAGCAAAGAAATGAACCCATCCGAGGAAACCAAAATAAGAGTGTTAAGCTGTTAACGCCTGAGATGTAGATAGGACCTGGGGTATTTTATTTTTATATATGTATTGTGTTTTAATAAAGGAAAAGAAAATGGAACTGCCATACTTTTCGAAGGATGTATTAACCCTGGAGACCAATGTGAGTTGGGCCGAGTTATCAAACTCTGGATTCCCAAACAGGAGTTGTACATAATGGATAAACTTAAGATAAACCGTTTAAGGCAATAGATTCATCGTGGAGGTATATGCCATCCGAACGGCAACGCTCCGGCAAGGGAGGCCGCGTCTCTGGAGCATTCCCTCCGTAGTCTAGGAAGAAACCCTGAGAGGTTTTGTTGTACAATAAACATATTTCAATCCACAGAAAAACATAGGGTGACTTGTCGTAACCTTGCGTAGCTCGTAGGAATATTGCTATAAAAGAAAATATTCAGGAGATTAGTATAAACCAACAACTCTCTAACAGAAGGATTTGGTAGCATTTAGACCATACAAAACCTGTTGATTTCAATATAAAACATGTATAACAGAACTCTGCATTCTAGAATAAACACGGGCACGAAAATATAAACAGTTAAGCATCATGGAGCTATCACTTTAAACAATAATTCGTCTGTTCATTATTTGCGAAATTTACGCAAAATTTAGAAGTCAATTTTCAGAAAACAGGCTGGAAATCATAATGAGTTCGGCTGTTGCCGAGGAGAACTTTGACAAGGAAAGTATAGTCCAGACAAACATACTCATGTAAACTGGAAACAAAAAGAAAACATAAACTCGGATATACACCAGAGCATTGTACATGGGGCTCGACCGCGCTTAATTTATAATAAAATTACAGACGGACTCCAAAATATGTCCACATCCTTATAATAGGTTTCGACCAAGACGATTTATACCTGAATATACAACAATTTGGTCAAGCCTCAGGCCAAGAGAGCTTATGGCCTCAAATTTCTAAACATCAAGAAAAGCCGTAGAGGAACTCTGTTCCGGGCTCAACTGGAACCTTCTCTGCAGTTAAAATCACAAAAGGAAACGATTTACAACCTTTAAGATAGTAGACCCACGTACAATAAACTCTCCTCAAACCAACCGAGCCAGAGTCATTGGGACTTACCCGGTATTCCATGTCGAACGTGAGCAACCCAAGTAGCCATGACCATTCCACCATGTAAATCCAGCAAACTCTGGTTGCATCCATCCATCTTCCATTCGAGACCCTATGACACCAGAAGGAAGATTGTTAAGGTTTGGACAGGTTATTGCCAGCATAAAAACAAAAAAAGAAGAAAAAAAGAACAAAGACAGGAGCAAGTAAAAATCCAAAGGGCACTCACAGAACAACACCTCAATTGCCCGAAAGTGAGTAGGCCAGCCCGACACTCGAACCCTGGTTGCAAACACTGATTTACGCACAAGCTGGGCGCGGTAGAAAGCAGGCAGAGCGGAAACGAGCACCAGAGTGGAATGGGGTGAATGAGCTACACCACCCGGATAAACGAGCACAAAACCCCAAAGTAACGTTTGACCCTTGGATTCCCCATCCGAGATCCTGACCGTCGATAGCTGGAGGAACCCGAGATGCACGTCTGCCAATGGTACCCAGTTCCCGCCACGCCTCCATGACAGAGCAGGGAATGAATATCGGGCCAGGTGGAAAGTGCAGGTGGATCCGGCTGTTGATGGAGTACCAGCGTACAGTGACGATGGTACCATAAAATAAATGTGAGGGATAGTCCAAATAACGGAGAGATAAATGCATTGTCAGTCTCACTGCCGGGAAGATTATTCCGACTGCCGACTTTGGCAGCTTAATAAACAAATTTACCGTATGTATATATACAATGCACCATTACATTAACACATAGGACGAGAAAACCTTACCGTAGGTTAATCAGGTAAAAAAAAAATTCATATGTTAATTAAAGGAGATGTGACACTCGACACATTAGATTGATCATTAAGTTGAGGTTAGCGTGATTCTTTATTCTTGGTGTTGGAGATAACTTAACCTTGACTTATGGGCAGTCCCAGATAAACATTGATGGGACAGCAACGCCCCCTACCCCTATTGTGAGATGTTAAAGCCATTAATATTAGATGCAGGGGGGAAACAACGTATGCTGAGCCAAAATACAATATTGTCTATCTCCTGAATAATCTTGGTTTTAACCCACCTGATATTTGATCGTTTGTAAGTAATCGTGGTCGTTACTCCTCAAAATAAAAAGGATTGCACGTGCCAAGTTTAAGTAGTAAGACGACAGCTTCTCGATTTTGTAGGGTAATCCGTTGGTCGTAGTCCAACATAAACGGTTGAGTTCTTTTTAATATATTTGTTTTATCAAATTTGTCTGAATTAGTTTTTATATATATATACATATTTTGTCTTTTCGCTCAGATCTGTCTAAAATTTGATAGTAAATATATTGGAATTACAAATTTGATTTTGTAAATTTAATATAATCTAAATATTTTTCGTTTTTTTAATGAGTTGAATTTATTTATACATATAAAAACAATATAATTTGACTAAAAAAATATTTTGCATGATTCAAATAAAAAATTCTAAAATAATTATACAACACCATAAATCTATGTCGAGTTTGTGATTTATTAAAAAAATTTCTGCTAAATTAAAATTAGTTTAAGACTATGATTACACAACGCTAAGACTATAGTTATACATTGCTATAAATATAAGTGATATTAGTTCATGAATTATTATTATTATTATTATTATTATTTTAATTTTAATTTGATGAAAAAATTAGCAATTTAATAAAACAAGTTCATAAATTATTATTATTATTTTAATTTTAATTTGATGAAAAAGTTAATGATTTATTAAAACAACTTCTGCTTAAAAAACGTTAGAATACGTGTTATGAAATTTTCATGGGATATTGAATAGTTCATCATAATTTGGAAAAGGTCAAAAGCAACAAATTATGGCCTCTATCTCTCAAGGGCATTTGCGCTTTTAATTTTTATCAAAAATGGAGTAATATGTCATTTCGTATGTTAAAATTTTTAATAAAAAAATTAATTAAATGTCTTCTGTCTAGTTGGATAATTGTTAATTATTTTGTCATTTAATGTAATTAAAATGTTAATTACATATATGTAATATTGAAAAATAACATTTGTGTATTGTTTCAATGAAGTAAAATAAAATAAAATAAAATTATATAGATATACTTTGAGTGGGTTTAATGGTTAAAAACATGTGTTTCCTCTTAAGAGATTATGGGTTCAAAACTAGAGGGGGTATAGTATGTATGCTTTCGTAGACTTAAAGTCAAATCATTGAGAAAAAATAGGTCCCTTGTCCCACAAACAAAATACAAAGTTTCATACACCAATATGACGTAGGGTATGATTTACTAAATTATATTGATATATAAATACATTACTATTTTAAAACTTAAAATATGTATTTACCAACAAAATATTTTATTATAAAGTGAGTGATTTTTTATTTGTAAATAATCATATAAACAAATTTCCATGGGGCATAAAGAGTTGATTTATTTTTCTCGTATAAATGATTTTAACACATTTAAATTTTGGTAAAAGGAATGTACAAATGATATGGAATATAAATAGTTAATGATAATTTTAGCTAATTTAAATTTTTGGAAAGTTCAACACAAATTTTAACTATTAATAAAGATGAATTATTTAAAATAACACTGTAACTTCAATGTTACCATCGGCCATGACAAAATATTAAAAAGAATACAAAAGCTCTACATGGTAACAAAATATTAAAGAAAATAAACTCTCCTTAATGTTTTATTCGATGACAATGACTGACTTTTACCTATTATTAAAAGGTAATCTAGCACGAGGCGTAGAACATAGAGTCAATGAATATGGACACAGTTACAAACCTCGTAAATAAATATCGTCTCTTAAGTAAATATAACATTTTCAACGTAACACTTTTGAATTGCGGAAAATTAATATAGTTTTAGTGAAACTAAACTTCATAGAGGTCAATTAATTATAATTATAATTCCGATATCAGATTCGAAAAGGATCCTTGTAGGGTAAGGTAGGAAACATAGTTCTTTGTCCACTCTTTGTTTTGTTTGTTTGTTGGAGTTGTTGAGTCTCGTGAGCACCATTTAATAAAATATGTCTCATCTTCGTTTTGGAAAACGAAAGAACACACTCCACGCTACCATAAAGATGACACGTCATCATCAATATGATTGACAATATATATATATTTCGATATTATTTAAAAAAATACGCTGCCTTTTATCTAGTGCATAGCCCGGCTTTTGACCCACGTGATCTTTGACCATTTGTTAAGTCACACAGGTCGTTGTCAACTTTCCCTAAATAGGGTCATGTATGACAACTCACAATTTTGCGCACGCACGAAAGGCAACTTGCATTTAGCATTATGTTAGCACTTGGCACTTTAACAAAGTGACGTGGATTGACAGCATTAAATTTATGGACGGCGATTGGTTCATGTACCAACACAAGAACGGTCAAAGTATTGACTTGAAATTTATTTCACTCGCGGATGTAGATTTCCTAACAATTGGAATTTGACAGCTTTCATACCTGGAACTGGGAAGAGGTCTATTTGTTATAAAATTTGGTATTTAATTCGAAAATAAAATCCTAAACCTCGTGCGCATATTCGTGCATGTCCATGCTATGACGTGTAATGGAAGGACACGTGGATATTGTGGCGCAACGTCCAGACATGAAATTTAATGTTGCTAGGTGCGGCGTCGGGTAATGTTGCTAGTGGCATGCTGACTCGTCGTGACTGTTAATAAATATTATTGAAATGGTTGCAAATTTCTAGAAGCACTTCATAAGAAAATTTGGCGATTGGTGCGCCGTTGAGCGTGGTTTTTTTAATATTTTCAACAACAGAGGACATTAAAAAATACTAAAATAATATTATAAGAGATGTAAAAGAATTTTTACATAATTTTTTATAATAAAAGATATTTTAAAATGGATATTCATTTAAAATTGTGATAGGACTTGGATGTCTTTCACTGTTTTAAGTCAAAACAACTCTATCCTATGATGTAATATTAGGTGCAGTTTTTTGGACCATTTTTTTCGGAAAAAGTAAAATGAGTGACATTTTTTAGTTTGTCATTTTGTAGTTAAAAGTAAAATGATTTTTTATATTATAATTTATTAAATAATTTTATCTAAATTGTAATTTTAAATTAGATTATAATATAAATTATATATCTATATATATATATATATATAATTGTGCTAAATGGATTAAGATTGTACTGTCAAGAGTAGCATACGGAAGACATGAAATGACAAACCAACACAAGAGGAGCTCACAGATGCGGATCACCAGGAGCTACCTCAAGCAAAACACCACACAGGGTTCACATTAATCTCCAATATTAAATAGATACAATTTGTTAGGGACAACAAATCATATCCCTGAATAATAGGAACTGAATAACTATGAAAAGGAAAATCACAACTATGTAACAAGAAGAGCCTATTCTCCATTAATTCTAACACTCCCCCTTAATGGAGAAAGGGTTCTTAAACACACCTAATATGTCCCTAAACAACTCAAACTTCAGTCTTCCCAGAGGCTTAGTAAATATATCAGCCATATTATCACAAGAATTACAATATTCAACACAAATCTCTTTGGACTGCACCTTTTCCCTAACAAAATGAAATTGAGTGTCTATGTGCTTAGTGTTTTTATGAAACACGGGATTGTAAGCCAGTTTGATGGAACTTTGATTATCGCAATTGATAACCGTAGCTTCTGTCTATTCTTCCCCTGCATCTTGGAGAAGTCTGCGCAACCAAACTACCTCACATGCTGCTGCACACATAGCTTGATATTCTGCTTCTGCTAAGGATAAGGCTACAGTATGTTGCTTCTTGCTGCACCAAGAGATGACCCTGGATCCAATGCTAAAGGTGTAACCTGTAATTGATCTTCTATCATCTAAATTTCCCGCCCAATCAGACTCTGTATAACCTATCATGCTAACATCAAATGAATCGAATACAAAATACCAAAGTCTGAAGTTCCTAACAGATACCTCAGTACTCCTTTTGCTGCAAGCTAATGGTTCTCACGAGGTTGAGTCATGAACTGAGTCAAAACACTCAAAGCATAAGCTAGATCTGGTCTCGTTGTAGTCAAATAAATAAGACTACCAACCAACTGTCTGTACAATGTTGCATCTGCATATTTCGAACCATCATTCACTTGAAGTTTGTTGTTATGTTGTAAAGGCACAAATGCAGCCTTGCACTTATCCATTTTAAATTTAGTCAATAAACTCTTAGCATACTTACCTTGGGACAAGAAAGTTTGGCTTGAATCTCTCCAAACTTCTAGACCCAAACAGTAATGCATTTCTCCAAGGTCCTTCATCTCAAATTTCTGTGATAACTGTTGCTTGATTTCTTCAATGAGTTTGTCTGCACTTCCTGTCATGATCAAATCATCTACATATAAATAAATCAACACTATCTGCCCCTCATCATTAAACACAATATACAAATTAGGATCATTTTTGCTTCGTTTATAACCATGCATGAGGAAAAATGAATCAATTTTGTCGTACCAGGATCTAGGAGCCTATTTTAAACCATATAAAGCTTTCTTTAGTCTACAGACTAACTGCTCTTCTTCCTTCTTAACAAGCCCCTCAGTCTGCATTAAGCATACTTCTTCTTTTAAATCACCATTTAAGAAAGCAGATTTAACATCTAATTGATGTATTTTCCAATGATGCTTAGTGGCTAAAGCAATAATCAATCTAATAGTATTTAATTTTGCAACAGCGGAAAATGTTTCCTCAAAGTCAATACCTTCTTTCTGGGAATACCCTTTTGCAACCAACCTTGCTTTATAGTTATCGATAGACCCATCTACTTTAAATTTTAACTTAAATAACCATCTGCAACCTATGGGTTGTTTACCATGAGGAAGCTTTACTAGATCCCAAGTATTATTCTTAATAATAGATTCATATTCCTCTTTCATTGCTTCCTTCCATTCACAACTCTTACTAGCTTCATGAAAATTAGAAGGTTCTGCAATGTTTAACATACCAGTCATGAGCGCACAATCCCTATACTGAGCTAGTAACTGTTTCGGTGTGCTAGATCTCATGAGTGGTGGGGTGTCAACTATTCTACTATGTTCTTCTCTTTGTGGATTGAACTCAATTTCCTCCTCTTTATCTTGTTGTTGTTGTTGTTGATTGATCCCTGTTTCAACATCCTCATCTGAAAGTAAGGGTACATGCCATTCTTCATTATCTTGAACAGGATTTCCATCATCAACCTGTTCATGGAATACTACGTCTCTACTAACAAACACCTTGTGAGTAGAAGGATCAAACAACTTGTAAGCCTTATACTCACTACAGTATCCAATGAAAGTGCATTTAATGGCCTTTGAATCTAACTTCTTCCTGTTTTCTTTGGGAACATGCGCAAAATCTTTACAACCAAATACTCTAAGATGACTTACTGCAGGCTTGAAGCCAAACAATGCTTCAAAAGGAGTTTTATAATCAAGACTTTTAGTGGGACTCCTATTCTTCAAATACACTACAGTATTGACAGCTTCTGCCCAAAAACCATTAGTTAGATTCTTACCTTTCAACATACTACGAGCACACTCCACCAGTGTTCTGTTTTTCCTCTCAGCTACTCCATTCTGCTGAGGAGTGTAAGGTGTTGTAAACTGCTGCTGTATCCCATGCTCTTTGCAGTATTTGATGAAATCCCCTTTCTTGAATTCTCCGCCTTGATCTAATCGAAGAAACCTGATGAACTTTCATGTCTGCTTTTCGATCATGTTCCTAAACTGCTTGAAATACTCAAAGGCATGACTCTTCTGTCTAAGAAAATACACCCATGTGAATATTGTACAATCATCAACAAAGATTAGAAAATAGTAGGCCCCACCTAACGATCTTGTCTGCATAAGCCGACATAAATAAGTGTGTACAAGTTCGAGTGTATCCCCCTGTTTCCTATCTTTAACAGCAGAAAATTCATCTCTATGTTGTTTACCAAATGCACATGCTTCATAATCAATATGCAACTTTTTCAAAACAGGAAGACCATCTACCATACCTTTGTTCTGCAATAGAAGAAGATCACTGAAATAGATGTGCCCAAGTCATTGATGCCACAAGTTTTCAGCAGACTTATCTGATGACATCAATCCTTGTTGTGGTGTACTCTTCACATCCAGTTTGTAGAGTCCTCCTGTACGAACACTTGTAGCAATAGGCTTCATCTGGTCCAACAAGTCTTTAATGATACAATAAGATTTAAAGAATGATACCTTGAGATCCTGATCTGTAATCTTTGATACAAAAATCAGGTTCTTCTTAATACCACGTACATACCACACATCAAATATATTCCCGATGTTTCCATCAGGCAGAGTGACAAAGACATCTCCATGTCTCTTGATCTCGTACCCTCTATCATCTCCAAGTTATACTTTTACTCCGGTGTTGGATTCTCTAAAATTTCTGAACCATTGCCTTTTACCTGTCATATGTGAGTAGGCTCCAGAATCTATGAACCAAATATCTAATTCATCCTCTTCAGTGGTTAGTGCAGTCTCAACCATAAATAATTTGACCTCCTGCTTCTAATCTGCATCAGCCATATGACCTGCATGTCTTCTTTGTTTGTACCTCTCCCCTTCTACCTTTTTCTTATGGCAAAATTTAGCAATATGGCATATCTTACCACAATAAAAACATTTAGGAGCAGAGTCATGTTTATGCGAGGTCATACCTTGTGGTGTCCTTTTTCGTGATACGTTGCCCTTCTTGTGATCAACCACTACTTTCCCTTTCGGCTTGAACTTCGTCATCAACGCAAGATCTGGATTTTGAGGTTTGAGGGACAACCTCCTTTCTTCTTCTTGTAGCAGGATCCCGGTAATCTCTTCAAAGACTGGAGGCTTTTCTCTTGCATTCAATCCCGTTATAAACATCTGATAATCATCCATCATGCCGTTCATGGTAATCATCACCAGATCATCATTCGCCACAGTCTGACCGATATCAGTTAGTTTATCTTAACCTCCTTTATCCAGGATATGAATGAAGAAACATACTCATTCTCCTCCATCTTGATGGAGAGAATCTTCTTCCTGAGGTACAAAGTTCGACTGGTGTTCTTGATCTCGTACATTTCTTTGAGAATCGTCCATATGTCATTCGTCGTCTTGCACTCCTGAATGTGAGGGATAATGCAATATTTGACTAATAACTTGAGGAGAACCTTTGCCTTCATCTCCCTTTTCTCCTAGTCTTGAATTGTTGTATTCGATCCACCAGTTGCAGTAGTTGGCTTGACCTCATCACTGGTGGCAATGCCATAGGCATTCTGTCCCTCAAGCAGGGTCTAGAGCTTAAACTTCCAATTAGTGTAATTGGAACCATCAAGCTTATTACTCTCATTGAGATAAGCTTCAACAATTTGATTATTCATCTTGAATGAATAAAACATTCAATAATTTAAACAAACCCTAGATCTTCTTTACAAAAAAAAATGTTGACCCCAAATTCCTTTTTTTTAAAATGCCCCCTTAATATCAGATAATAATCCCTTCAAATAATGAGAGCCCTTCAATTAAAAGAACTCCAAAATTTTTAATTAAAGCTTTGAAAAAAAAAACTTCAATTAAAAAAAACTTTAATTATCTAAGCGATAATTATTGAAGCATTTTGTTGCAAGGGACCACCGCAACAAGTAAAAATATGGCACATTTAGCTTTCACCAACCAACTTCACCACACCAATTATTTCTGCACCACACCAATCTCTTTGCTTACGCTGGCGCCCACCGTGGGGAGGAGGAGAAGCAGCAAACTAGGCAGCGAAGGAAAAGACAAACTCGGTCTGTGGCTATCACCCTCAGCCACTCTACGCGCGCTCCAGACAGACTGCTCTCCACACCTGTGGCTGCTCTCTCCACAACTATTACCACGCCCTCTTTCTAGTGCCACGACAAACAAAGAATCCACGACCTCTCTCAGCCCACTACGCATAGCAATCAGATCTTAGCACTTCTGCGCATGACCTTCACATGGCAATCTGCACCAGTCTACGCACGTAGGATAGCATGCAGCAACCTCTGCTCACGCCATAGCTACCACAACCACCTCAAGCACGCTTTCAAAGGAAAACACGCAGCTACAGGGTCACGCAGCCACCACGCAGCCCTCGCAATCGAATTTCTCTTCTAATTCACGGCAATCCCTCGGTGATCTGGCCTCCACATAGCCCCTCTCTTGTTTACACAGTCGGGGCTCTTATACACCACGGTCTCGCGAAGATCGTCGCAGCTATGAAAAGCTTAGTCGCAAAGATGTACCCACCACTCGCGTCGAGTTTTTAAAATTAAAACCGTGTGAAGGGGCATAGTGCGATCTTTGCACTTTTCCACCCAAACCTCATGATGAATTTGCTTCATTCGCGCCCTTCACTTATCGTACAGGATTAACAGTCCTACAGCTCTGATACCATGTCAAGAGTAGCACAGGGAAGACATGAAATGACAAACTAACACAAGAGGAGCTCACAGGTGCGAATCACCAGGAGCTACCTCAAGCAAAATGCCGCACAAGCTTCACATTAATCTCCAATATTAAATAGATACAATTTGTTAGGGACAACAAATCATATCCTTGAAGAATAGGAACTGAATAACTATGAAAAAGAAAATCACAACTACGTAACAAGAAGAGCCTGTTCTCCATTAATTCTAACAATTTCTAATGAAAAAACTAATCTCCGATAAATTTGTCGTACCCTCCTATCTTTCCTCTAACCAAAGGAATAACTTGTATCTCAAAGGATTTCGTTCCTCCAAAATCATTGCATTTAAATATACTCGTTAACAAATAAGATTCAATTGATTTTCTATTTTGTTAGCTTGGGTTTAAGCACATTCCTTTCCTTTGTTATTTTTATTTATTTATTTTAATTGATGTGAGTAAATTTTGGTTTAAGCACATTCGTTTCCTTTGTTATTTTGTTTTATTAATGTGAGTAAATTTATGTGATTGTAAATTATATTAGCTTAGATTTATTTTAGTTTTATATTTATTAAATATTGAGAGAGATTAAATTTCTTTTCACTTTAAAAATAAGTTTGTATCTCAAGAGATTTAATATTGAATTAAGGTTTTTGTGATCTATAAATTGAATATGAGAAAACTTTCGGTGAGAATCACATCATAAGAGATATGTGGATTGTTTCGTACCATCTAGTGTGGTTCATCGTCATGACAAGATGAACCACATTGGATGGTTCGAAACACCTCGACATATCTCTTGTGATGTGATTTTCACCAATTTTTTTCCATATTAGATTAATCCTCTTGACACTTGGTAGATCGAGTATGAAGATGGATCTAGACTAGTTTAATTATTAAATATTAATTATAATAATAATAATTATTTTTAGTTTTTTGTAATTTGAAAGAGTCAAAATGTGTTGCTTATTATTATTATTATTGACTAAATCAAAATGTTTATTAAACATTTCAACGTCTCTATCATATTGGGTTGGAGAGTACTTCTGGGCAAAATAAATTCACAGTGTATTTATTTAATTAGATATAGCTAATCATATGCATATTTTAAATTATGTGTTCAATGAGTTTGGTACTATGTGAATACTTTAATGATAATAACAAATTAATGTAAATTTTATTAATATATATATATATATATATATAGAGAGAGAGAGAGAGAGAGAGAGAGAGAGAGAGAGAGAGTATTTATCTTTTTTTCTTTTTAAATAGGAGAATTGGTAGATTTGTTGAGAAGACTCAGCGCTGCCCAACCAAGGCCGCGCCCTCGGGCCCTTGGGCGGTGAAATCCGATATGATTGAGATAGTGAGATTACACTATACTCTTGAACCTAATGCAACCGCTCACAAGCCATATTAGACATGTAAACCAAGTTTCATACCTAAGTAAGGCCTCTATATTAGTTTCTGAGGCCTTTATATTAGTTGAAAAACTAACCCAATAAACCTCGTGAAGATTATCTTTACATTATTAAAGATATTTTTTTTTCTTTTAAAAAAAATAAATAGTATTTCATAAAATATGGAAAACGTGGCCAAAACCATTTACGAAGATTTACCAAACATAATTATGTAATTTCAATGACTTCCATGTTCCAATATATCCATGGGAAGGTCTTCTGGCCCCTAGATTAATATTTTGCACTAGTATCTACCATATACTCTACAAAATTGACCGAAAAACGAAAATAACTTGCCATACATATAAACTATAAAACTAAACTTTCGAAGGTCCAACTTCATCTTTGTTCTTCCCGTTAACAACTTTTTCTTTGCTCATTCCTCTAGTTGCCACAGCTACTCCAACCTGTGCGTGCATCTCCATGGTGTCCAAACCCAATTTTCTGCCCGTATCTCAGAAACCTCTGCAAAGAGAGCATCACTGACCAAATCAATGTTGTGGGAAATTTTTCCAGCTTGATAAACTTCCTCTCCATAGTTTTTTTCAGTCCTTTGAACTTTGCGGCCATTAACCCAACGTTCATCGCCTTGTCGTTCTCTAGAATATCAAAACGACGTGACAAGAGGTCTCTATACACCCCATTAACAATTTGTACAAGAATTTCACCGTCTTTTTCTATTTTCCAGCATCCCCTCGAGGTTGGGTTCCCTCCAATGCCATTGGGTCATTGCACAAACCAGGCTTCAGAGAGGACTAGGATAAGCTAAAAGAGATTGTCCAGTAGTCCAAAGGAGCAAACATATATAATCCTCCGACAGTCGGATGCTTTCCACTTCCACAACTACGCGCATTAATTACATATCTTGCTTGATGCTTTCCAAGACACCACACAAACATTCCCAGCATCTGAATTAATGCCGATCTTGAAGGGAAGTAACAAACCTACCATCAAATTTAATCTAAGCTTGTGGGAACTCACATCACGCTAACTGTGAGTCATCCACCTTCTAACTAATCTAGCCATGGGGCGCATGGAGATTGGGGCCAAGCATCTTGGCCTTCCATGTTCCTGCATGGAGTTTCCAAGTATGCCTTCATTTAAACCTATTGTCAGTCTACTAATTCTAATTCCACGGGAGTTGAAATTGGCAACAAATAAATCTTATGCTATGGAGTTGTATTAAGAGGTGGCGGTATACCTGTCACGCCCCTACACCTACGGTAGTCTTCCAACCGCTTGTAGCAAGGTGCGGCACCACCGAACGCGTTCTTTTCACCAATACTAGCATTCGTGGACTACACCTACTTTCACATTAACATACTTAGCTTGTGTTTCGCAACTAAGTAAAATGCAATTATCCTTTATACTTAATGAAGCCCATTCTCATTCATTATCATCATGCAATTAACCAAGAACATCAATAATTGCAACAAGTATAAAGGGGAGGGGAAACTCTCGAACAGTCTGCCCAAAAATATATTATATCAGTCTTTTCAATAATACATCATCAAGTATACTTGGCAAAAATCCAAGTCTATACTTAGAATATTTTACAACCAAGGCATAGAACAGCCTTTTACAATCATGTGCACCCTTGCACAAAGAGAAGTGCTCACCTGAGCCACTTATCCTCTCTACCAAGTCCTGCACATACAACCCGAACCTCGGCACACTTGCCTTCACCTCACCTGGCACAAGAATACCAAAATTGCACTTGGGTAGAGCGCATGAGCTATGCACAGCTCCTTCTCTCCCTTGCGCAGATTCTACCTCTCTTCTATGTGAGTAGAAGTGATGATTCGTTGGTGTTAAAATGAGCCTCATGCTCCTTTACTTATACCAATCCTTGCGTATGTTTTAAGGGGTGTGTAGCCCCATGGCCGACCCCACAAGTTGGCACATATGCCCACATGTCCACGTTTTACAAGTCTGCTTTCATGTAACCTTTACATCGCATATAAGTGGTGCGTTCCATACTTAGCCGCATAAGCCTTCATACTATCGTCACACTTTATGTCGCATTATCGTCCGCACTCCACCGCACTTTCGTCGTTCGGCGCGCCCGCGTGCACGACCTCGCCCGACGCCCGTCACACCGTGGCTCGAAGGCCTTACATCCTCCTCCACCTGAAATCATTATCGTCCTCGACAACATATCATCCCGGTAGCCATCCACCAAGATCATCACTCAACTGTGATGCGAACTCCTCTTCGCAAGGCAAACATCCTTGCAACATATGTAGAGACTCTTCTCCACTATGTCCTAGCTTAATGACCAACTGCCACCAAGCTCACCATACCAAGGTATGTACCTCCACGGTATGCTCTCCATAAGATGTCATCTCGATCCATATGTCATCATGTGAACCTCTGTCATGATACTCCAGCACGATGCCAACATATCTCTGCACACTTCCGGACCTCATGTTTGAACTAGTTGGGTAGCTAATCCAACCATCACGCTCAATCCATGAGAGTGAACATCCTCATGTCATCATCAGCTGTTCCTCAAACATCTGCCACATCCTTGACTCCTCAAGAATCCATCTCCATAATCCATGCTCAGGTCCATGGAAACTCCATCCATCCCATCTGCAACATGTCATGATGCTTGATGCCAAGCCATCCCTGCAGTCCATGGAAAATTTTAGGGGCTAATGTTCGCCCACTGGGCTAATTTTCCTTGATTTTTCCAAAAAAAGATTCGCCAATTACCAATTTTTATAAAAGACGATTCGCCCAAATTTTAGAATATAAAATTGTTTTACCTCAAAAATCGCCAACATTATATAGAGACTATATATAAAATCATTATAGATTTGAATAATTTTACAAATATATCAATACACATTTTATAGTTTTCATATTAGGGATTAGTGAGATTCGCCAATGTTTTTAAACTTCAAAAAAAATTTCCATCCTTAAAATTTTCCTGCACCATCAATCATACCTGCTCCACATGTATAAGGACTCACTGCCATGAGCAGCTAACAATGAGCCCCATCTTCTTCATCCATCTAAGAAGATGTAGAGGGAGTAGAGCCTGAAGGCTCTCCCTCACTAATCAACTCGATCCACCTATCAGGATCTTCGGTCTCCATCCTTTGTAGATAAGCAACCTGGTCTTCCTTTTGGACATCCAGTCTCACATACACCTCATCATCATCATCATCATCCTCCACCAGCTCTAGCCTTCTTGTCAAATCCAAGATGCTATCTGAAAGTGTCTTGATGACCAATGACTGCTCCACAAGCTTTGTCTCAACACTAGACAACCGCTTGTTCACCTTCTCCTTATCCTCCATTTGCATCACTCCCAATTTACAATCAGGCCTAGTCACACCAATGGTTGGCACACCAATGGGTACATCTTCCCTTCCATCATAAATGTAGAGCTTCTTCAAATGTGGAACAATCATAGCATCAAATTGTTTCATGAACTCCATCCCCAATACAGCTTCATAATCATCAATCCGCACTATAGTGAAGTCCACCTTCCCGGTCCATTCACCAAGTATAGTGTCCACCCTTTCAGCTATACCAAGAATCTCAATGGGAGGAGAATTCATTGCCTTCATTTGTGCCTTTGCCGGTACAAATTTCAGCCCAATTCTTCTCGCGTATCTTCGCCCATGAAGTTGTGAGAAGCCCCACTATCCACCATAGTGAGCACCTCCAACCTTCATTCGAACATACTCCAACTTGTTCCTTTCAGGATCCCTTCTAGAGGCCACTTCCGTAGTAGCAGAAGCACCAAGTATCTGCATCATCCCCACAGAAGCATCTTCATTCTTTCCATCAGACTCAACCTTCTTCTTCAAGGCCTTGAGATGCCTTACCTCAAGGGCTAGGCAATCCCACTTCTTCTGATTCAATTCATGTCTTATCTCTAGTTCCTTGAATTCTGCTTCAAGCAAGTCCATTTCCTTTGCAAGTTGAGAGGCTTCCTCCTCATTCTGGTCAGAAACCCCTTCCTTAGCCAAAGCATGAAGAGCACTCCTTGTTTCAAACAACCTTTTGCCATATTCCGCAAATCCTTGTCTTATTTCCTCTGACTCTTCAAGTAGACTTCCTTCAAACTCTTCGAAGGTTGCAAAACCCAATCTCTGCCAGATAGACATCTTTACCAAGTCACCTGCAACCTAAACCGACCCTTGTTCCACTTCGTGTGAAACAGTGTCCTTCACCTGCAAGTACCTGTCACCAACTTCCAAGTGTATGCACACTTTCTTCAGCTTCCTGCAATACTTCTCCAAGTCTTCAGACCTGCTCTGATACCACCTTCACTTCGGTGAAGGTGTGTAGCAGCTACAACCTTCAATACCGGGAATCAGCTGCTCTGATACCACCTGTCACGCCCCTACACCTGCGGTAGTCTTCCAACCGCTTGTAGCAAGGTGCGGCACCACTGAACCCGTTCTTTTCACCAATACTAGCATTCGTGGACTACGCCTACTTTCACATTAACATACTTAGCTTGTGTTTCGCAACTAAGTAAAATGCAATTATCCTTTATACTTAATGAAGCCCATACTCATTCATTATCATCATGCAATTAACCAAGAACAACAACAATTGCAACAAGTATAAAGGGGAGGGGCAACTCCCGAACAGTCTGCCCAACAATATATTATATCAGTCTTTTCAATAATACATCATCAAGTATACTTGGCAAAACTCCAAGTCTATACTTAGAATATTTTACAACCAAGGCATAGAACAACCTTTTACAATCATGTGCACCCTTGCACAAAGAGAAGTGCTCACTTGAGCCACTTATCCTCTCTACCAAGTCCCGCACATACAACCCGAACCTCGGCACACTTGCCTTCACCTCACCCGGCACAAGAATACCAAAACTGCACTTGGGTAGAGCGCATGAGCTATGCACAGCTCCTTCTCTCCCTTGCACAGATTCTACCTCTCTTCTATGTGCGTAGAAGTGATGATTCATTGGTGTTAAAATGAGCCTCATGCTCCTTTACTTATACCAATCCTTGCGTATGTTTTAAGGGGTGTGCAGCCCCATGGCCGACCCCACAAGTTGGCACATATGCCCACATGTCCACGTTTTACAAGTCGGCTTTCATGTAACCTTTACATCGCATATAAGTGGTGTGTTCCATACTTAGCCGCATAAGCCTTCATACTATCGTCGCACTTTATGTCGCATTATCGTCCACACTCCGTCGCACTTCCGTCATTCGGCGTGCCCGCGCGCCCTCGTGCACGACCTCGCCCGGTGCCCATCGCACCGTGACTCGAAGGCCTTACAGGTTCCCTCCAACGCCATTGGGTCATTGCACAAACCAGGCTTTAGAGAGGACTGGGATAAGCTAAAAGAGATTGTCCAGTAGTCCAAAGGAGCAAACATATATAATCCTCCGATGGTCAGATGCTTTCCACTTCCACAACTACGCGCATTAATCACATATCTTGCTTGATGCTTTCCAAGACACCACACAAACATTCCCAGCATCTGAATTAATGCCGATCTTGAAGGGAAGTAACAAACCTACCATCAAATTTAATCTAAGCTTGTGGGAACTCACATCACGCTGACTGTGAGTCGTCCACCTTCTAACTAATCTAGCCATGGGGCGCATGGAGATTGGGGCCAAGCATCTCGGCCTTCCATGTTCCTGCATGGAGTTTCCAAGTATGCCTTCATTTAAACCTATTGTCAGTCTACTAATTCTAATTCCACGGGAGTTGAAATTGGCAACAAATAAATCTTATGTTATGGAGTTGTATTAAGAGGTGGCGGTATATGTCCATTAGATTTCGGCCTTGGCAAAATGGAAAAAGGTGACATAACTGTAGCTCAATTAAAATCCAATAGCATAAGATTTATTTATTGCCCTAAAAATCCCAATATTGTTGCTAGCTTCTAGAGCCAACCTTCTTGGGTCATATTTCCATTATCCAAATTATGAAATAGGGGAATGACATATTGTTGCTCGCTTCTAGAGCCAACCTTCTTGGGTCATATTTCCATTTAGCCAAATTATGAAATAGGGGAATGACATATTGTTGCTCGCTTCTACAGCCAACCTTCTTGGGTCATATTTCCATTTAGCTAAACTATGAAATAGGGGAATGACCTTTACATGTGCCATTATTTATAATACTCCTGATATTAATTCCACTCCTGTATTCGCCAGGTCGTCGACCTCCCCATTTAGATTCCTTAGAACGTGGAATAAAGAGATTTTTCAAAAGTTTTCATGAGAAAAACCGACTCTTCTAATAACAAGAAGAAGAGAGAAGTCATCCAATGCAAGAGATTTTGATAGCAACTTGATTACAATTATAGAATCTTTAAAGATTTTTAGCTGACAAATGTTATGTTTTAATTTTTAATTTTTTTTTTTTTTTTTTTTAATCTAACGTTTCAGAGTTTTATGTAAGTCTATTTTGCAGAATTTTGAAAAGATTGGTGTGGATTAGGGTAAGGATTAGAAAGACATATATAGTGAGCGAAGTGGGTGAATGATATAAACTCTGTTGATAGAATTTAATTTTAAATTTTAAATTAATTCTTAATGTAATTTATTAGGGTTTATTTTTGAGATGAGAATAGAGAAGTCTGAAAGATTTAAATTAAGTTAAAGCAAAAAAAATCTGAACAAATTATTCCAGATTCTTTTTAAAATTTTAACTCACCTGTATAGGCTCACTCTTTAAAATACCATATTTTTTTTGCTAACGCTAAAAATTCAACCTTATTATTAATCGATATAGCTAACTCCCATACATACTTTATCTCTTCTGGTTCTTCGGGACAAACACTAACCCTCCTACTCCTACTCCTACTCCTACTCCAGCGTCCCTGATCATAGATACTTTTTACTAAGTTTGCACAATTATAGATATTTCTTACTAAATTGTGCGAATTATGTATTTGTTTTGCGTTTGAGGTTAGTTTCCGGGCTGTCTTTCTCAATTATTAGGACCTTTCATGAAACATAATTTGGCACGAAGTTCGACCAAAGAGTTCACTCAATATCGATAAAGTTGAAGAGGTTGCTAGTGTGGAAATATTTGTGTCCCAATACTTTGTAATATTTGTGTCCCGATACTTTGTATAGGCTCGGTAAAAATAAATCATAAATACGATATCCCTAAAAAAAAAAACAAAGGATAGTAACCATTTGTTTTTTCCTGCTTTCTTATCGTACTTTTTTGTCATTGTCAAATTCTCACACTATTGTGTAAGTTGTTGCTGGGTGCAAGTTGTCACCACAGGAAGCTCGTGTAGCAGATCCCTAGGCACATCGTTAGAGACAATTGCGTTGTTAAGGGAGGTATAGAGTCACGGTATAGATAAACCATGAAAAAAATATCCCCGAAAAGATATGACCCCCATTTAATTTTTCTGTGCTTTGCTTTCCTATCGTACTTACAAATTTCACTCTCTGCTCCACGTTGTTCGCTGGTGCAAGTTGTCACCAGGTGAAACTCAGAATTTCAAAACAAGTGATTTGATGGTTTTTACACTACTACTCGTTTTAACAATTTAACCATTTTTTTAATAAATTTACAATATTTTTAACTTTATTTAATTTGCGCACCAAATTCCAACCATAAACCCGTGTATCAGCGTGCTAGGCACATCGTTAGGAGACAAAATTGCGTACCTTATCCAACAAGAGTGGAAGTCGTGCGGTTCCCGCACATCCCTACTGCACGTTGTAAGTTGTGAGATTCGAAGCGTGGCACGTTGTAAGTTGTGAGATTCGAAGCGTGGCATTATTGACAAATTTCTCTCTTTCACAAATTAATGTATTTTCATGAATTGTTTACATAAAAAAACTCTCTCAATCGTACGAGCGATTATGATAGATTCTAATAAAAAGTGTGCATTTAACCGGTGTTTTTAGATTCTAAAAATGTGCATTTAATAAGGTGGTATTATTATTATTATTATTTAAATTAGAGTTTGATAAATATGATTTTTAATGTTATTTTTTTAATGAAATTAATATATTATTATTTTGTTTTATGGTAATTAGATATCAATAATTTGTTTATTTAATATTTTCAATTTTTTGTCACACAAAATTATATAAAAATTAAATCCACTAATTATCACTAAAACTATTACCTTTTAATATCATAATAATTTTAAACTTTATAATTATATAAATTTATTTAAGAAACAAATTTATTAAATTCTTTTTTTCCTTGAAATTAAAATTTTATCTCTTTATAAATATTTTCAAAAACCAAATAAATCTCTTACCATTTATTAATCCTTATATCAATAATAAATTTGATAAAAATCAATAAACCCAAATATAAGAATTAATCCTTATAAAGAGAGGAACTAAATTATTATTAATATTAAGAAAAAGCTGTAAAACAATTTCCTTTAAAAATTTTAGATAAAGATTTTTTTAGTTTTCTTATTATTTTTATATATCATAAAATTACAACAATTTTTTGAAACTTATATATAAAAAATATATTTATGCAAGGAAAAAACACTTTAATTCTTATTTTATAAATTATTTATTTAAATTAATTCCATCATTATTTTAATGAATATTTCCCATAATTTATATTATCACAACACTAAAGGTAAAAACCATATTACTTGGAGGAAATAAATAGTCTAAAATCAACTGATAACTCCATCAACGACCCTCCCCACACACTTTTATATTACAAAATATTTTACAACAACCTCCTTTGTAAAAATAATATTTTAATTACCTACATTGAATTATAGGTATCCTGGACTTTGACCCACCTCAGATTTGACCCAAGGTGAATCAAACTTCACTTGATTTCAAATTTGACGGATAGTGTCATGGTTCATGAATTTACCGATTATTATGTTAGAAAATGGGAAAAGCATTGCCCTTATAATATTATTTAATATTTTTAATCTTTAAGATTCGCTCGAGAATAAAACGTGCAGAAAATTCGTGTTAATACTAAAAATAGACCGCCTATCGTGGCCATCAATTTCTCGGATCAAATCTCCAGAATCCTCACAATTTATAAAAAATAATATCTTAAACTTTGAGTGAGCGAGATGATCATTGACACCTCCTCTCTGAGCTTTGATGTTATGATTTTGTCCATTAAAATTTATGTCACCGAAATCTTAGACATTATTTAATCCCCTCGAGAGGCTGGGCTGCCTCCAACGCCATTGTGTCATTTTGCATAAACCAAGTTTCAGAGAGCACCGAGGTAAACTAAAAGAGATTGTCTAAAGGAGATGCCATATATAATCCTCTGACAACAGGATTCTCTCCCACTTCCACAACTACCTACATTAAATAGATATCTTGCCTAATCCCCATGACAACCTCAAGACTATCATTTTCAAGATGTGAAACAAACATTCCCTGAGCTGAATTAACGATGATCCTGAAGGGGAATAATGAACCTCCCATCAAATTTAATTTAAGCTTGTGGGAACTCATATCACCCAGATTCTGAGTCATCCACCTTCTACTATTATCATGCAGGGGTATTTTATTGTTTATATCTGATGATTATTATGCACTATGATATGTTTCTTATGGTTCGTGGTTATTCATAGATCTACTAATGTGTTATACTGCTAATGGAGGGTTTGTAAAGAAAGGAAATTTTTGGTAAAAATATATCATAAGGCATAATATTGATTCACCTTCCTCAGTATAGTTCAAGGTTTCTAATACTCTTTAGAGAGAATGTCACATCCAATGTGATTGACATCATATGTAACTTATTGATAAGTAATATATTGGTATGAATTGTATAACATATAAATTCATATATAGCCAATTTTTGGTAATGTATTTGTACTTGCATCTTGTGCTTGATCTCCTTATTCCCCAAAAGAAAGTGTGTGTGTGTGTATATGGGAATATGATCTTTAATCAATTACATGCTTTACTTGATAGTGCAAAGACAACTTTTTCGGTGAGGGAAATATGTATTTGTATTGTTTCAACTTTGTTGCATAGAGGGATAACTTACCAGGCCTTGGTGGCCATATTGATTTTTTTCACCTTCCAAATAGACCTTAAAGAGTACAAATTTCCCAGTCGAATAAATTATCTTCATGCTCGTAGTGATCATAGAAGCTACTATAGTTAGGGTTACCATCAATATCCTAGAACAATAATATTCTTAGCTACTAATATATGGATTCATAAACAACATGGTGCTTGCATATATATGTTTTTCCAAAACCAACATCACTAGCTACGATTTGAAAATCCCACATAGTACCTCATCTTTGAAGGCCTTAATATTGCATTAGGAGCAATATTGTTGACCAACATAGATATCACGTCGCTAGCTTAGCCAATTGATGATGTATAGATGGGGGGGTGTTACATTATTGTTTGCTTCATCTTACTAATGGCCTATGCTAAGATCAAAGTTCTTTTGGATGTTGTAATTAATTATGAAATGTAGTGGTGCTCCCTTCACCCATGTTTTTGAGTGAAAGAAGAGCTAGCCCTCCTTAAGCTTCTTTAATTCTCTTGGTCGGAACTTTGGGGTGGTGATGTATAGTAACATTGGGTTCCACATCAATTTTCCATATTCGTGAGGTTTGGTGGTGTCAAGGATGAATCAAAGTTTGGTGCTTTCACTTGATTAATAACAATTTTCTATCACAACATTCATTGTTGTCGTGCTAAATAATGTGACACTCTTTAGACATGTCTTTCAACTTCTCATTCTTCTTCATTACATTGTTCTTGGTCTAATGGTCTTGAAATTGGTTACCCTTGCCTTGTCCTTTACTCTAAGAGTTAGGGCCTCCTTACTCTTAATTTGTTGGGGCAAATTTATTGTGCCAAAACTCTTTCTGATTCTTATTTGAAATTTCTTTAATCTTGACAACATAATGCCAAGTTACTTTGAGCCTATTTTTATTTGAATGTATGTGTGTACACCAATACAATATTTTGAAAACTAAGTGTTGCTTGAATACCCAACCTTATAAGCTAGATATAGAAATTATTATTATGCTTTTACATGGTCTAGCTTTTAATCCCACTTAAGATCTCCTATCTCATATATTAATCTTCATAATTTCTAACATATAAATAATGATTAAAAATATTAAAAAAATTCCAAAAAATAAAAAAATTTCACCCAAATTAATATTATTGTATATGTTTCAAACTCACACAATAATATTTTATTAATATAAATTTATTATTATTATTATTTAAAATTTTCATTATATAAATTTATTATTATTATTATTTAAAAATCATCTTGGTACCCTTTAAAAACAATTACTAATTAAAAAACTAATCTCCAACCAATTTACCGTCCCTCCTATCTTTCCTTTAACCAAAGGAATAACACCACAATTAACTTGTATTTCAAACGATTTCGTTTCAACAAAATCATTGCATTTAAATATACTCGTTAACAAATAAGATTCAATTGATTTTTTATTTTGTTAGTTTGTTTTAAGCACATTCGTTTTATTGGTTAATTTGTTTTATTGGCGTGTGTAAATTTATGTGATTGTTAACTATATTAGTTTAGATTTTATTGGTTAATTTGTTTTATTGTCGTGTGTAAATTTATGTGATTGTTAACTATATTAGTTTAGATTTATCTTAATTTTATATTTATTAAATATCGAGAGGAATTACATTTTGTACCTCAAGAGATTTAATTTTCTTAACACTTAGTAGATCGAGAGTGAAAATGGATCTTTGACTAATTTAATTATTAATTATAATAATAACTATTTTTGTTTTAGTTTTATATAATTTAACGAAGTTTAAATGTTTCTCTCATTCTTATTATTATTATTGACTAAATCAAAATTATAAGACATTACAACATCTTTATCATACTGGGTTGGCGAGCACTTCTCGACACAATAAATTCACAATGTATTTATTTGATTAGATATAGCTAATCATATGCATAGTTTAAATTTACTATGTGAATTGTCTAGCAATAATAACAAATCCATCTCAATTATATATATATATATATATATATATATATTTCTTTTTTCGTTTTTTAAATAGGAAAATTGGTAGATTTATTGAGAAGACTAGGATTGAGGTCATGAGATTACCACTATACTCTTGAATCTAATGCAAATTGCTCACAAACCATGTTAGACACCTAAACTGAGTTTCATACTTGAGAGAAGTTAGTTGAAAAATTAACCACTATACTCTTGAATCTAATGCAAATTGCTCACAAGCCATGTTAGACACGTAAACCTAGTTTCATACTTGAGAGAAGTTACCCAATAAACTTCGTGGAAATTATCTTTACATAATCATAGATATTCTTTTTTCTTTTAAATAAAATGGATATTTATATTTCATAAATTGTGGAAAACTTGGCCAAAACCATTTACATCAACAAAGATACAAAACATATTAATGTAAGCTCAACACCTTCCATGTTCCAATGTATCTAGAGGAGAGTCTTCTTGCCTCTACGGACTTTATAGACTAAGATTAGGCACTGGTATCTACGATATACTGTACACTAGTATAGATCTAACATGAGACGAGAGGGATTAAATTTCTTCACATAGAAACTTTTTAGAGTGAAAAATACAATGTGTTAATTTCCATTGTTTAAATTGTGTTTTAGAATATATATATATATATATATATATATATATATATATATATATATATATATATATGACTACATAAAGGTACATAACATGTGCATCCAAACATATTATCATTCAAATTAAAATGATTTTTTTTTATTATTAATATGTTTTTAAGTATATGTCAATATTAAGTCCTATTAAAATATTTTATTGATAATCCACATTGAATATAATTTTATATACTATATTAAAATATTTTATTTTAACAATTTTTTTCTATATATATAGATATATATGAAGTTGATATCGACATAAATGTGTTAATTTTGATCTTCAAATATTTTATTTAAATTTTTTGTTCAAACATTTTTGAAAAGTATAAGATTTAAACATCTTACTCACACATTTTTTTACTTCTAATTACTTTTTTTTTTTTTGTAAGCTTAGGTGGGACCTTCTCATTTTCGTGTTTTTACATGTCCGTTATTCACCCCATTTCCAGGGAAGGTAGCACAAGAATCGAACCCAAGATCTCCTGTTCGGTGAGACTTTATTTCCACGGCCATTTCCACTTGAGCTACCCCATGCGAACTTTACTTCTAATTACTTTACAACATATTCATTTTTTTTTTATTATAGCCTATACTATTTTTCTATTTAGAACATAAATTTTTATTTTTATTTTTATGTTAAAGGGGGCAGACGAACATACTTACACATCCCCTTATACAAGACTGTAAAATGAGCCTCTCGGCTAAAAAACTTGCAATACATATAAAACTATACTTATTAAGTATACTTATATAGAGTTAGAAGATCTGACTTCATCCTTGTGAGAACATACATCACCCTTACTCTGAGTCGTCCACCTTCTAACTAATTTAATCGCGGCGCCCATGGATATTCCACTTTCCACGTTCTTGCATGGAGTTTGCAAGTGTGCCTTCATTTAAACCTATTGTCACTCCACTAATTCCACGAGAGTTGAAAGCCCAATGTTGTTGCTTGCTTCTAGAGCTAACCTTCTTGGATCGTATTTCCATTCCACCTAATTATGGAATAGGGAATGACCTTTACCTGCGCTATTTATTTCTAATACTCTTGATATTAATTCCATTCCTTTATTGGCCAGTTCGTCGACCTCCCCATTTAGATTCCTTAGATTATGAAATAAAGAGATTTAAAGTTTTCATGAGAAGGCCAACTCTTCTTTTAGAAGAAAAAGCTGTAAGAAGGCCGACTCTTCTAACAACAAAGGAAAGAGAGAAGTCATCCAATGCGAGAGACTTTGAGATCAACCGGATTACAATCATGGAATCTCCAAAAACTTTTAGCTGACAATTGCCATGTTATAAATCGTTATACCTAACTCCCATTCATACTTTATCTTTTCTTGTTCTTCTAGGAAAACACTGACCCTCCTACTCCTACTCCACCCTCCCCTTATTATAGATATTTCTTACTAAGCTGCACAATTATAGATATTTTTACTAAGTTGCACAATTATAGCTGAATTATGTATTTGTTTTGTCTTTGAGATTAGTTTCTGGGCTGTCTTTTTCAATTATTAAACATAATTGGGCACGAGGTTCCACCAAAGAGTTCAATATCGATAGAATTGAAGAGGTTGCCTAGTGTGGAAAATATTTGTATCTCGATACTTTATATAGATTCGGTAAAAATAAATCATAAATACGATATCCCTCAACAAAAAAGGATCGTACCCATTTGTTTTTTCCTGCTTTCTTATCGTACTTTTTTGTCATTGTCAAATTCTCACACTATTGTGTAAGTTGTTGCTGGGTGCAAGTTGTCACCACAGGAAGCTCGTGTAGCAGATCCCTAGGCGCATCGTTAGAGACAATTGCGTTGTTAAGGGAGGTAGCCTAAAGATATATGTCTAAATGATTTGTATAGAGTGACGGTATAGATAAGCCATGGAGAAAATATCCCCGAAAAGAGATGGCCCCCATTTAATATTTCTATGCTTTGCTTTCGTATCGTACTTTCTTGCCATTTTCAAAGTCCACACTCTCTGCTCCACGTTGTTCGCTGGTGCAAGTTGTCACCAGGTGAAACTCAGAATTTCAAAACAAGGGATTTGATGGTTTTTACACTACTACTTGTTTTAACCATTTTAACAAGTTTTTTAATTAATTTACAATATTTTTAACTTTATTTAAATGCCGACCAAATTCCAACCATGAACCCGTGTATCAGCTTGCTAGGCACATCGTTAGGAATTGCGTACCTTATCCAACAAGAGTGGAAGTTTGTGCGGTGCCCGCACATCCCTACTGCACGCTGTAAGTTATGAGATTCGCAAGGGTGGCATCATTGACAAATTTTTCTCTTTCACAAATTAATATATTTTCATGAATTGTTTTCAGGGGGTTGTTGGACAATAAAACAAATGACGTTTCATTGGAAGAACCAGTTATCTCTAATAAATGATTTTTTTCCAAAAAATTAGTAAAAATAATTTAAGTGGAAACTGCTTTAGAAACATTTAGATAAATAAAATTACCCTGATTAAAAAAAAAACTCATTAAATTTTAATCTCTTTTAAAAACCTTTTGTGAATGAAAAACACATATTTACTTGTATTAGTCATTAATCAATTTATAAAATAAAGTAGGGAGCCTTTTACGACTTAGCTTTAAAATGTACTCATTCGTCACAGGTAGAGCCATTACTGCTAGCAGACATTTATAGCCTCGACAATGTTACCTTTTAACCAACAACAATCTAGTGTCCCATTAATTTAATAGTGCAATAATTAGAGGTAAATTTTATTTTATTTTTTCTTTTCTTTTTTGATGCTAAAAAGCCATTGTCCTGGTTTGGTGGCCAAATAACGACAATGCCATTCACCGATAATAATTAAAACTTAACAAGTTGGCTCGTGATGGGACCCCTTGTCTTATAATTAAAAATCATAAGCCATTACCCTGATTTGGTTTCAGTGTAGTAATGTCAGTTTAATTGGTTCCCTGTAAACATGGTAAGCATGCTCATGATGAGACCTCTTATCTTTTTAGATTTATTATATTTTAGAATTACTCTAAAAAAATCCCCTTTTAATGGATGGGGAGGATTATTGACTCCTCAAGAGTCTTGGATGACAAATCCGAGTTGAAAGTTTGAAGTCGTAAGACGGTCTTTACTTTTTAAGGATAACCTTTTTTGACTGAAACTAGAGTAAAAGGATATAATTTTTTAAGGTTTTTAAAATATTTTACAACTTAATGGAAAAGATTTTCAGAATTCTATAATTTTATCTAATTTTCAATTTTGGTAACCACTTCTTAAAAATTCCTACCTTCAAAATGAAAAAATAAAAATAACTTTAAGAGATGTTTGAAAAGTCAATAAAGTATTATTTAACATTTTATTAATAAAATCTGTAAAAGGAAAAATAAATTGCAACGGGATGTACAATGGGAGTGACTTTTTACCAGTTTTATTCTTTATATATATATATATATATATAAAGAAATTAAGAAAATAATTTCTTTAAGATGAGCCCATTTACAGGGAGAGAATATCTCTTTCCTGACAGATCTTGAAGTATACATGTTGATGGGATTATTTGTTCAACAATCTGAAATGGACTAAGCCATGATTTCTGAAATTTGGTATGTTTCTCTTTTTCTTTGTGTGTTTTTTCCCACTTTAGAACTAGATCTCCAACTTGGAAGGATCTTTGCGTGACTGAACTTGCATCAAAAGAAGCTTTCACCATCTGTTGATGTTTGGTGTGTGTGAGTTTGGACTTTTCCCTTTCTTCTTCTAGTTTTAGGATTTTTTAATTTCTTAATTGCAATGAAGAAGAAGGTGTTTCTTCAATAAATTAAACTAGGGCTAATGAAGGAAGAGCTAAATGTGATGGAATAATGGCTTCCTTCCCATAGAGTAGGTTAAATGGAGAAGTGCCTATACAAGCCTTTTGAGTTATCCTATTAGCCTGTAGAGCAAATATTAAAGCTTTGTGCCAGTTTCTTTGATTTTGATCTACATTTCTTTTTATTATTCTAAGGAGATTTTTATTAGTGGATTCTGCCAAACCGTTTCCTTGGGGATAGTAATTAGCAGAATATTTGAGTTTAAAAACTCTCCTAATTGCAAATTTAATCATATTGGTACCCGAAAAATAAGATGCACTATCAAATCTAAGTGCAGAAGGCAAACCAAATCTTGTAATGATAAATTGATCAATAAATTCAGTAACAAATTTAGAATTGACTACCTTTAGCGGAATTTCTTCCACCCTCTTAGTGAAGTAATTTGTAGCAGTGAGAATACATCTATGTTGTTTAGAAGAATGAAGAATGATCTCACCTATGATATCCAGTCCCCATTGTTCGAAAGGTTGTTCGATGTTGACTGGCTACATCGGCAACGCTAGTTTCCCTTGTCTTCCAGAAGCAGTTTGGCATGTTTTGCATGTCCTCACATATGCGTGGGTATATTTGGAGTGGGCCAGTAGCATCCAACATGTAAGATTTTGTGTGATGTAGTATCTCCTCTAAAGTGTACATCGATTTTTCAAGGCATATTAACAGTATGGAATCATAGTTTCTCCTAAATAATGCGTTATCAACAATCTCATAATTTTTTTTCTTTTTAATCGTAAAGCTATTTTTATTTTATAATTGAGTTCAGGAGGAGCATATCCAATTTTTAAATAAAAAATTAGATTAGCGTATTGGGAATTAACATCAATTACACTTACTTCATAAACGTGTTCATTGTTACATATGTCTCCTTCGGTCGGTATGTTGGATTCTCCTGTAAGCAGCTTGCAAAAACCTTTCCCTCTAACAATTTTGGTTAGTTTAATTTCAATATCGTATTCCTGCAGAGCTGTTACCCAATTTTCTCTCTTTTCTCCTAATTCTTTCTACATTATTAATTGTCTCATTGTTGGGAATGGGACTATTACTTGTGTGTGTGTGTTTTAAGAGAAAAGGTATAAAATGTTTTACAAATTTGTATACATAAAATGTGTGTTTTTCTACTTATGAATAATTCAATTCAGTGCCCTGAAAATTTGAACTGAAAAATGAGATGGGTGCTTCAATTTTTTGATTATTAATTTGTGTCAAAACAACGACATAAGACGTTGAAGAAGAAACAATGTATAGGATGAAATGATCGGAGAAATTCAAAGAATTTAAAGAAGGATCATTGATAATTTCTTGTTTGTTTAAATCGAATGCTTGCTTTTCATGATGACCCCATTTAAAACTATGTCTTTCTTAATCATTTGTTGTAACGGCAAAATAATTTGTGAGAAATCAGGGACAAACCTTTTGATAAAATTGATTTGTCCAAAAAATTATTTCATTATTTTTTTATTATATGGTGGAGAAATTTCTGAAATTTCTTTTATTCTATCAGGGTCAATGTAAATTCCATTTTTTGACACAATGGATCCTAAAAGTTTTCCTTCACTAAGAGCGGAAAAATACTCGGTTTTTTTTATTTTTTAGATTTAATTTAATTCCATATTTTCTACAGCGTTCAAAAATTTGTTTAAGTCGTAGAAATGACTATTTCTGTTCTTTGAATAAGCAGTAATGTCATCTAAGTAAACAACAATTGTTTTATGTAACAGACATTTGAATGCTATATCAATGGTTCGTTGGAAAGTGGCCCTTGCGTTTATTAAACCAAATGGCATTTTTTGGTGGGCATAAGTTCCCCATTTGGTTCTGAAAGTAGTCTTTATCCTATCATTTGGGTGGACCATGATTTGATTATATCCAGAGAAACCATCAAGGAAAGACATAAGTTTGGAACCAGGAACTGATCTTAAAATATGTTCCATGGTGGGTAGAGGGAAATTATCCTTTTGACTGGCCTTATTAAGATTCCTAAAATCTATACAAATTTGGATATCACCATTTTTCTTCGTAACAGGTACCAAGTTGGAAACCCATCTTGAATGCCTAACAAAAATACTTATTTTAGCCTTAAGGAGTTTATTCAATTCCAATTTTATTTTATTTTCTAAGTTCGGATGAATTTTCCTTAGTTTTTTTTGGACAGGTTTATCATTTGATATCATCGGGATTGTATGTTGAATGATAGGAGTTTCAAACGTTTCGAGATCTTTGTAACTCTAAGCAAAGACATCCTTATATTTATTTTAACAAATTGATGAAGGATAATCTTTCTTCAGACGAGAGACCAAGTCCTAAATTGATGTCTTGAGGTTTAAGATTTGTCCCTAGATTTATTAATTCAAATCTCAAAGCTGAACTTTGTAGTTTTGAATTAGTAACTCTTTTAAATCTGTCTTTTAAATCATAGAGATCCTCAAGTTTAACTACAGATTCAGGTATGGGATTATCATCAATTTTCTATTTTAATTTGTCATCATGTTCATCTTCATCAATTATTTGGTCATCGTATGATTTTCAGAAGTTAAGAAGCTTAAAATGTCTTCATCATTATTGAATACCTGTCAGTTGGTGATATTATCAGGAATGGATGGTTTAACGATTAATTCTATAGAAAATCTATCGGCACTATAATCTTCAGATGGGATCAATTTTGATGCAACTTTAGCAAGAAGGTCAACGCTAACATTTTGAATCCTAGGAAGAGCAGAAATGTTAAACGCTAAAAAATGTGAAGTGAGAGACTGAACCAAAGAATGATAATGCTTCAAGTGTGTAGAGATACAATGCATCATGTTTCTTACTTGTTTTACGACAATTTCCGAATCTCCATAAACTTGAAGGTATTTAATGTCAAGGCTAATTGCTTTATACATACCTTGGACTAATTCCTCATATTCTACAATATTATTTATGCATTTGAATTCCAATTTTCAAGTTAGCATTGTCTCCACACCTTCAGGATTAATCAATATGCAACTTTCTCCTACACCATCACTTGATTTCGACCCATCAAAATAAAATGTCCTGAATAAATAATTAACTAATGGTTTTTCTAGCATATTTACACATCTGGAAAAGTCTGTTTGTGAAATTTTTTCAATTTGAGAAGTTACAAAATTATTCATAAATGGTGACGTTTATGCTTTAAAATTCTCAAAACATGATTTAGTAGAGTAATTTCCAAGAATGTTGTTATTAAATGCTACTACCTCATTTTCACCTTCAAAATCTGTTACTGAATGTTTCATATGTTTTTCTCGGTTGATTCTAATTTGATTCGGCTTTCCATTAAAAGAGAGCCATAAGTGAGACCAATTAGTGGCAAAATAACCGTGTAGTTTTTCTTACCGGTCTCTACTAAGAATTAAACCATAGAAATATGGGATATCAGCAACAAGTATATCAATTATTTAACAAACTTCAGGATTCAAAGATAATATAATAAGAAATGAATTCATTTCTCCTATGACTTTGACTTTTGTCCTATCGAGTTGCATAATGTGAACTGGAGTTTTCTAGGGTGACATGTTTAATTTCAAATAAACTGAATACTGCATGATATTCGAAGAAGCCCCTAAATCTACCAAGCAATTATGTACACTTTTATTAAATATTTCAAAAGTCAAAAGAAAAGGAGGAGTATATGAGTTAGACTTGTCACCTATCAGAATAGCATCAGGGGAATCGAATAACATCATAGGAATCGAATAATGGATGACTAGGAGATTTACCCATTCCATTAGAAGCTAGGGATACCATAGCAGTAGGAAGAGGAGAAGCACGTACTGCATTCAATTCTTTCAGTAAAAATTTCTATTGTTGTTTGAGTTTAGTGAGTTCATGAAGGGAAATGTTTGCTTTTATTTCTTCATATCCTCAACTACATTGTACTCAATAATATATGAAATTACTAAGGTTCTGGGTGAAGATGGAGAATTGGATGAAGATGGAATTGCTTGGGAGAAGTGGAATTGGATTTTTTAACATCAGTTTTATCTTTAGCAGTGGAAGTTGAAGGTTTCTATTTTTGGATTGGTTGTATAGGATCAACTGGACCTTTACTTCTTGTGCTAACAAGTAATGATTCATATTCATTTTCACTATCAGAAATAGGAAGAATAAAATCCCACATTCCATTTAACTCGACTATATGTTCATCTTGGGATTCATCAACAGAAAATGTTGCTTCTTCCTCATCTTCATCATCAGTTTTTGCATTAGAGATCGTGTTTGGAGGTTGTGGATTAGGTGGTTGATTTCTTTTGAATGGTCTAAAAGGTTTTTTGGAAGAGGATTCAACTACTTGTTTTTTGATCTCTACCATCTCGTTAGATAAAGTTTTAAGGACTTGTTGTAAGCCTTCAAGATCAAAGGGATCTTTAGGTTCTTTCTTTTTAGCTTCATCCTTAAATGTAACTCTTTTTAATTTTCTGTCTTCCTGATCTTTTTTATTTTCTAGTGCATTTATCCCCTTCTCTACAGACACAACTTCTTTCATGTTTTATACCAAGGTATTTTTATTATCTCTATCTACAAAAATTCCTATATTAGAAGGAAGAGATAAAATATACCATTCAATTTGTACATCGACACCAAGTCTAGAATTAGCTGGGATTTTATTTAATGATTTGTTAAATATGGAATTGAAATCTTTTTTCTTTTCCCCTGAATTCGTTTTTAAATTGGAAAGGTCATTGAATAGAGATGGTGTTGAGCGATCATCACCAAATTTAGTCAAAAATAGTTCTTAAAATATATCCCAACTAGTAATAAAATTGGCTAGTAATCAAAATTACCAAGACCCTGCTGATCCTGTAAGAGTGTACTGGAATAATCTAACAACAACATCTTCTTCATCTACCTCATTGAAATTGATGGCTAACATATAATTATGAAGGTGCTCTTCAACAGGTAACCCATCATCGGGATTGAATTTGGGAAGCCATCTTTCATGATGTTTTGGTAGAGGATGAAGTGGTGTTGGTATTTGAACAATTCCTGCATTTGAACATGGTCAAGTTCCATTGTAACAGTTGGAGAGGTGGATGTGATGAAAGAAGAACAAGTAGCTGTGATAGTACTGTTTGAGGCAGCACTAGTTGATTGTGTAGAGGAAATGGAAATAGATGAAGTGAACGGTAGAGAGAAAGGAAATGAAAAAGGAAGAAATAGAGATGTTGGTGAATGAGAGAATGAGGTAATCTCACTAGTAGATGTTTGGGAATCTGATGTAGCAGTTTTCGTTTGGCGAGATTGAAGTGGAAATTCAAATGGAAAGATGCCAAGTTTTTCACTTTGGGACTGAGTTAAAACACCAGTTCCTTGAAAAATAAAAGTTATTCTTCCTTTAGAATCTTCAGATGATTCAGGATTTTCTGCTGAAATGGAGACGCCTTCTAATTTCTTTCACAAACTATAATTTCTGGTGATTTTGAAGTGTAATCTGTAGGGATTACCTTAGGAAGTATTCTAGGAGACTTGGGATGTGATTGTACAACTCTTGATCTAAAAGTAGGAGATTCTGGAGGGGATCAGGAAGTTGTAGGAGATTTGGAGGGAGAATGACTCTTGGAATGGCCATTTGTTTTTGGATTGGACTTACTTTCCATTCATAGTCTGCATGACCTCCTTCTAGCACCAAGAAGTTTTGAGGCCTTAAAAATCACTGCTTCAACATAGGGGGAAAACCACTAGTCCGGACCTTAAGACTACTCCTTTTCCATTTAGGTGGTGGCTCTGACTGGAGATAATGGGACCAATTTCCTAATGAAAAGTTATTGAGTGAATGTGTAATGCTTATAGTGGAGTAAAATAGATGGATTTATAGTAATGAATCAAATGGAAAAATATATGCATTAATCTACTCTATAACCCAGGATTAGATGCGATCTATAATGATTTTCCTTAGTAAATGACAATATAGATTTCTCAAACACCAACGGAAATGAAACTATTTCAAGATGATTAGTTTGGTTAAAAAGTTAATAAAAATAATGTGTAAACTCATATCGCATTTAGAATATCAAAGAAAATTGCTTAACATGTATAAAAATATCAATGGTAGCATGATCAATAGTGAATACATGTAACATTGTTGTTTAAATATCAAGTAATAAGCAATCTGAAAAGATAAATTTACTATTTACTTATGAACAAAACATAGGTACAATGATAGAAATACCAGATACACTTCGCTTAGCTCATAAAAGAAATAACAACAGTTTATTCCTTCCCACAAAGATGATTCCAGGAGTACAGTAATGCAACTTCTCAAAATTCTTTATGAAAATTCCTAAACAATGTTCCAGTCATTCTATTGAGAAAAGGATGAAAGTACAGTAGTGCGAGCTTTCATAAGCCTTTCTTCATAAAATTCAGGACCTTTATTTGATACAAAAAGTAAGCTTAAATAGTAGAAAACAACTGAATCTATTATGCAGAGCATTGAGGGAATTTAAACAGATCCCTTCAACAATGCTTAAAGGAAAACAGTTTTCGGGTAGAAGTTTCTGAAAGTGATTTTCTATATTCATTAGCTTTGTTTGTTCCATCGAATTCTTTGGATGTTTGTCTGCCTGTGTGAACTGATTTTCCACTATCAGCACAACTATCTTTCTCTGTCATGAACCTGAACATGGAAAACAAGAATCGATAAGATAAACATAAATGAGATGATAAACGAAGTTTATTTGAATCAAATCACTTTTGCAGGAAATCAAGGAAACGCAAAGTGAAATAAATTTGACACTGATATCATGCAGAGGAATGTGGAGTGAGGAGGTGGAGCTTTACGGCTTATCGCAATCAGAAATCATAGTTTTTGGGCAGATCATAAAATAGTTGCAATCATAATAGAATCAAGGGAAAAACTTCAGAATAATTGCAATTGGTTTAGACCGGGAGTATTTCATATAAAGTCCAAAAGGGGGCCTTCTCAAATAAAATCGCAATCACAATTAGAATGGGCAGGGGATAGAGAAACAATGTTTTTTGTTATTCATGATAGTCGTGGATGCGGGGATTTAAATGAATTGTAGCATACAATTCTATCGGGTCCGGTCTAATCGCCATCGCAAAAAAGCAGGAGTCTTTGGAAACTGTGATAGTTCCAGATGCGGGGATTTATGGAATAGATTTTATAATCTCGTCAGGTTTGGGCTTTATCACATATCGCAAATCGGCAGGGGTGAACGATTTATTATAAGTTGTGTCCATATGAAACTTGCAATTGCGGGGTCTTTGGGTGACATCAGGGATGTCGTCATAGTGATGTCACTATGATGTGGCAAATGACGTGGAATGGTGATGTGGCGATGATGTGGATCTGATGTCACCCTGACGTCATATCGCAATCGGTGTTGGGATGAGGCATGACTTTTTAGAATTTTGCGATTACGGTATAAGCCCCGGATGCGATATTAATATAAATCACAGTGTATAACCCGGCGGGTTCGGGCCTTATCGTATATCGCAATCGACGTTTGGAGCGGGGTTGGACTTAATATTTTAAAATTTTGCGATAGCCTCGGACGTGGGATTTTATGGATAATCCTGTCGGGTTCGGAGTAATCGCATATCACTAAAGATATAGGCAGTGGGGCTTGGGAAATGGTTCTTATGATTATGAAAACGTGGGATTTTAATGAAGTGAAGTTAATTTTCCCGTCGGGTCTGGTTTATATCGCATATCACAATCGGCGGTGTGTAGCAAGGCAAAACCTTTAGACTCTTGGAAACAATGATAGTTCTGAACGCGGGATATTAATGAAATGGATTTGATAATCCCATCGGGTCCGGGCTTAATCGCATATCACAATAGGGGAAAGGTGGAGGATGGACTTAAGCTTATTTTGGGAACCTTTGCAATTGCAGGGTCCCGGGGTTTATCACATATCGTAATATGTGGTGTAGAGGGGTTTTTTGTGTTATGTTGATTTATTATTGGATATGTGATGCGGCGTATGGATGCGATACAGGTTATGGCATAGTGTTGAAGTTTGTAAAGACTTCAACCTTCGGGAATCTTAAAAATCTGTTTTATTTTGTTTTTTTTATCAAATAACCCATAATGTTTAATACTTAAGCCTAAGTATAATTTGTGTCTCGGGGGTCTATTTAATTTATTTTTATTTGGATAATCAAAGTTTAATAATTGGGTTATAATTAACAAGCCTAAGTATTAAACTTTAATTGTAAGATTTTTAAGATGAAGGGTCCCTATTTTAATATAATAAGTTTCATAGGAAATTTATAATACATTAAAATGGGGACTGTTGGATAGTACAACAAGACCCTAAGTTTTTCAACAAAGAAAATAGAGAAAAGTTGTGGTGGAAATGGTTAACGAGAGGGGAGATGCCTTGGGAAAAATTATGGAAAGTGAAATATGCCCCAAATTGTCAAACAAAGAACTTTATCAGGCTCATGGGTTCAATCTTGGGGTCAATCATTTGGTCCCTAACACAGTCCAACAGGGATAATATACAAAAGAAAAACTTTTGGGAAGTAAGAGACGGAAAGAACACCCTATTCTGGGATGATTCCTGGCAACAACTACCAAAATTAATTAACCAAAATGGAGAAGCCTATAGGAAGTCACAGAAAGACTGGGACTCAGAAATGTCCACCATTTTTGGTCTCCAGAGTTTTTAAATGAAAAATGGAGAGCATGGAACTTAAACATCCTCTGAAAAACTAATCTAAGCAAATCAGAAATGAAAGATACCAAAAAAGAGATAATAAAAATGTAGAAATTCTCACTGCAGATTAAACTGATTATGCAATGTACTAAAGCAAAATACTTAATCTACTTCTACAATCAAACTTGCGGAAGCTTAATCGATTTGAGCAAGATCAAACAGAACACATATAACAGAGAAGAAGAAACAATCACACATGAAACACAGAAGAATACTTTGGGGAAAGCCTTAGCTAAAAACCCCGCTATCTGTATTATCATACAAGTGGAAATATCTCAGGATTACACAAAGCTTTAGCTCTCCAGCTCTCAGTACAATCCCTCACTGCTGCTCATAGACAAAATAGACAACAAATATGCCTTCTCTTCTGTCCTCCAAGCCTCCTATTTCCTTGAGCAGTTTTCCCTGGGTCCCTTAGCTATAACCTGTGTGATTCTCACTTCACACACTGCTTTGACCTCTGTAGAAACTGTGTAATCCTCAAGGAATGAATTCCTTCTGCATGCAAGATATTTCCTCATGGGAATATTCTTGCAACTCATAGTACATTTTTCTTGCCTTTAATCTCAACTAAGTCTTTGTCTGAACTGACATGCATGAGTTATTTATGAGAGAATATTCAGTTATCTGGAGAATACTAGTTGCATGCATGCATGCATTAAGTGACTGAAATCACAATTACTTCCTCCAAATGTTTGGAACTAATTTAACTGGACTTAACTTAGTTAACTAAGCTAACTAATTACAACTCAAATACAACTCATCCTTATCTCTTTAATTAAGGGATAACTTCCTCAATCAAAGGGATAACTGTTGAATGTCTTCACAAAGACTTCATGTTTGAATTTCTCCAACTAATTAACTCAAGATGAATTAATTAATTATTTTTCAAACAACTGGTGAGACTAAATTCAAATTTTAATTCTTAATTGTAATTCAAGGACAAATTAAAATTGGAATATATCCTGAAATACTATCTATAGCAATGCTATTTTTAGCATTTCTTGTTGCTATTTTCAACAAAAAATACAAATAATGTCAAATGGAGACAGAGGCCAGCTCAGATGGGGACAATGAGGGGGGGGGGAGGGGGATTTCAACCTTAACGAATCCAGTTTTATCTCCGGGCCGAAAATCGCAAGATCCATGACCCGACCTACAGCAAACTTTAGGAGGCTTCACACTGGATGAAAATCAAAACATTCCTATGGCTAATTTTGAACAGAAAGGTGCTAACTTGGAAGAATCTCACAAAGAGAGGAATGATAGGTCCATCATGGTGTTTCATATGTGAGAAGGAAGAAGAAAATCTTAACCACTTATTGAAGACTAGTAGATATTCGAAAGCCCTATGGGAATGGTTGGTTATTAGATACAAACAAACCGATAGAAACAAAGAAAATATTCAAGACACAATTAAAAAATGTGTGCAATATACCAAGAATGAAGTGGTTAACTCAACCTGGAACTTGATCCCGAGGTTCATCCTTTGGTTACTCTGGAAGGAGTGTAATGGTAGAATCTTCAAAGATAAAAATCTCCCTGTAACAAAACTAATGGAAGAAATTCAATGTCAGATGAAGGAAACCATTAGTAGCAAATGATTTCAAATGACAGAGGAACAACCATCCCTTCAGGAAGCAAGAATCTTAAATTTTTTTGACCTGAATTACCTAGATGACAAGATCCTCAGACCAAAATAAAATTATATCAGGACATACACTACAGTGTGGCAAGCAACTTGCGAAGGTTTCTGGAAATTGAACTTTGACGGGGAGACTAAAGGAAACCCATGAAAGGTTGGTGTGGGAGGAATCATCTTAGACTGCACTGGTAAAATATAAAGGTTATGCTTCATTAACATGGGACAAGCCACAAACAATGCAACAGAGTTACATGTTCTAGAACAAGGATTGGAAATGTTGCGAGAGGAAAGGAAGATAAATACAATAGTAGAATGTGAATCAACTCTAGCCATTCAGGTGACACGAAGACATCAATGTGGCACCCCAATGAACAAAGTCACGATGAATTAACAACTTAGCCAAATTATTCATAGGATTAAGGATCACCTGGAAGAGCTAAAAACGACAGAATTCACTCTAGTCAAACGCTCGGCAAATGCGTTGGCAGACAGAGTGGCCAATGAAAGGGTCGAGGCGCCAGAGTTCTAATTGAAATGACTTGGGAAGAAGTGTTGGAAGGACAGTTCAAGGCAGATTGTTGGGATATGGTAGTAAGAGATCTACCCATGTCAGAGGAGCAACATGAAGGACATAGGGTGGGCCAAGAGGACGACAACAACCCACCTAGCGAAAGGAATGTTTTATGATAAAAATGAGTGGACAAGTAGTAGGTAGTGGGGAAGATCGAGGAGGTACGTGTCAACAAGGGCTGAAGCACATGATGGTAGCTGATGGGAATAAGTGGGAGTCGGGAGGTGGCATTTATGAGAATGGACGGTTGTGGAAGTGGGGAAGCACAAAAATTAGTGTGAAGCAATATTGGTACAGTACCATGGCTATAATGGGCTTGTACAGGCTGCATGTAGAGGCGAATGAGAGGGAGGATTGTCCCATCCTCGTATGATTAAATTGAAACGACATTGGTAAATGGAAATTTCCGAAAATGATAAACGGATGTGCCCAAAGTATGGGGAGGATTGTGGTGCTATGGATTTTTCCTTTATATGATAAGGAGGGGCACTGCATGGGAGGCATAGTGATGAGTTTGGAAGAAACAAAGGGGAAAAATAAGAAAATAAGGTTTGGTTATTAGAGAGACGCGACACCCAGAAGAGCTATGGGAAAAAATGGGAGTGGAAGGCTAAGGGGAAGGCCAAGAGCAGAAGCTCAAGGCTCCTTGGCTGGTAAGAGAACAATATTTAAGAGGAGTCAGAAAAGGGCAGCTCTGAAATACCATGAGACTGTCACTGATCGAGGCAAGGAAATTATCAAGGTCTGGGTAAATGAAGTAAGGTGACTAAGGAGGAACACCCTAGATTACTGGATTGAAGAAAAGGTTGACTGGATAATCGACATGGGGAAGTCTCGCACGAGATAAGCGGTGTACTAGAGAATGCTAGAAACAACTTGGCATGTCAAAACATTAGTAGGAAAGTTGCAGTCGGAGGCAACGAAGGAAAGAATTAAGTGAAAGATGGAATACCATCTGTAAATGAAATCAATTGAACAGATGTTGAAGGGAGTTGAGGAGGCACTTCATAGGGTGGTCAACATCGAATACCCATATGATGATCACATTAGTGACATGAGAAAGATTTTTTCTATTTACTTGAAGTATATCCACAACTTGGATATTACACTGGGGCAGGAACTTAGGGATCCGATCAAGTTAACGAAATACAAGGTAGCGGGATCCAACGGCAAGCCACCAAAAGCACCGAGAGCAGGAGTAAAACTAACAACGCCAACACCAGCAACCCCAATGGAGAAAGATACACCTGCATCTAGTTCAGGTGTGGAGGAGACTCCATTATTGTCCCTGTATAAATGATTATGTCACTTTGTTTAATTTTGTTGTATTTGGTCGATAGGCTAGTGAGGCCAAAGCATAGTTATAGAATAATTAGAAGGTTTGTAGATCTAGATCTCAAAGATAAATTTACGCACAGATCTCTAGTATGGAGTAAATGTTTAAGTGTCAGTAGACAACTTAATTTTGTTAATGTTCCCAGGAGATATCATAGATAGAAGATCCTTTGGGTTAGCTTAGTTAAATTATGTAACAAGGCTTTATTCTACTGCAACGGGTATGGTTTCCAATCTGGAAGACCAATAAGCTATGATGTAATTTTTTGTGTTACCGTAATATAAGATGCTTCTTTGACTTACCAAAAAAAGAATATTTGTAATATATATGTGTGTGTGTTTTACGTAGAGATTATTTATCTTTCTTTTTTCGCTTTTTAAATAGGAGACTTGGTAGATTTATTGAGAAGATTCAAGATTGAGGTAGTGAGATTACCACTATACTCTTGAATGTAATGCAACTGCTCACAAGCCATATTACACACGTAAACCGAGTTTCATACCTAAGCGAGGCCTCTATATTAGTTGAAAAAATAACCCAATAAACTTCGTGGAAATTAACTTTACATAATCATAGATATTTCTTTTTTCTTTTAAACAAAATGGGTATTTATATTTCATAAAATATGGAAAACATGGCAAGAACAATTTACATCAACAAAGATACAAAACATAATAATGTAAGTTCAACAACTTCCATGTTCTAATATATCTAGAGGAGGGTCTTCTTGCTGCTACAGGCTTTCTAGACTAAGATTCTACACTGCTATCTACGAGATACTCTACACCAACATAGATCCATTTAAGTACGAATCTAACATGAGCCGAGAGGGATCTAATTTCTTCATGTGGAAAGTTCTTTAGAGTGAAAAATACAATGTGTTAAATTTCATTGTTTAAATTGTAGTTTAGAATATATATAGAACTAAATAAACGTAAATAACGTGTACATCCAGACATATTATCACTCACACTAAAATGGTTTTTTTTATTATTAAAATATGTTTTTAAGTATACGTCAATATTAATTCCTATTAAAATATTTATTGATAATCCACATTGAATATTTTTTTATATACCATATTAAAATATCTTATTTTAACAATTTTTTTTTCTATATATAGATATATATTAAGTTGATACCGACATAAATTAATTAATATAGATCTTCAAATAGTTTATTTAAATATTTTGTTGAAACATTTTTGAAAAGTATAAGATTTAAACATCTTACTCATACATTCTTTTTACTTATAATTACTTTAGAGCATATTCATTTTTTTTAATTATAATTGACATTATTTTTCTATTCAAAACATAAATTTTTATTTTTATTTTTACGTTAAAAGGGGACAGACAGACGGACATACTTACTCATCCCCTCATATTAGGTTGTAGAATGAGCCTCTCGGCTCAAAAATTGACCTAGAAACAAAAAGAACTTGCAATACATATAAAACTAAACTTATGTAGGGTTGGAAGGTCCATCTTCATCCTTGCTCATCCATCTAACAACTTTTTATTTGCCCATTCCTCTAGTTGCCACGACCACTCCAACCCGTGCTTGCATCTCCATGGTGTCCAAACCCAATTTTTTTGCCAGTATCTCAGAAACCTCTACAAAGAGAGCATCACTGACCAAATCAGTGTTGCGGGAAATCAACTCTATTTCTAGCTTAACAAACTTCCTCTCGATAGTCACCTTCAGTCCTTCGAACTTTGCGGCCATTAATGCAACGTTCGTCGCCCTATCGCTCTCTAGAATATTAAAACGACTTGACAAGATGTCTATATGCCCCATTAACAGTTTGCACAAGGATTTCGCTTCCCTTTTCCATTTTCTAGCATCTCTGTCCAGAGGTTGGGCTCCCTCCAACACCATTGGGTCACTACAGAAACAAGGCTTCAGAGAGCATCGAGATAAGCTAAAAGAGATTGTCCAAAATTCCAGAGGAGGTTCCATATATAATCCTCTAATGACTGAATGCTCTCCCACTTCCACAATTCCTTGCATTAAACACATATCTTGAATGATCCCCATGACAACCTCAAGCTTATCTTTTTCAAGTTGCCAAACAAACATTCCCTGAGCTGAATTAATGATGATCTTGAAGGGGAATAATAGACGTCCCATCAAATTTAATTTAGGCTCGTGGGAACTCACATCACCCTGACTCTGAGTCTTCCACCTTCTAACTAATCTAGTTGTGGTGCATGGAGATTGGGGCCAATTGTCTCGACTTTCCACGTTCTTGCATGGAGTTTTCAAGTGTGCCTTCATTTAAACCTAATGTCATTCCACTAATTCCATGGGAGTTGAAATCCCAATGTTGTTGCTCGCTTCTAGAGCCAACCTTCTTGGATCGTATTTCCATTCTATCGAATAATGGAATAGGGGAATGACCTTTATATGCGCCATTTATTTCTAATACTCCTGATATTAATTCTACTCCTCTATTGGCTAGGTTGTTTACCTCCCCATTTAGATTCCTTAGAATGCGAAATAAATAGTTTTTTTCAAAAAATTTCATGAGAAGATCGACTCTTTTAACAACAAGAGGAAGAGAGAAGCCATCCAATGCGAGAGACTTTGATAGCAACATAATTACAATCATAAAATCTCCAAATACCTTTAGTTGAAAAATACCATGTTTTTTTGGCAATATCAATGTCTTTCCATAATGCTAAAAATTCAAACATTATTATTAGTCGCTATACCTAACTCCCATACATACTTGATCTCTTCTTAAACATTATTATTAGTCGCTATACCTAACTCCCATACATACTTGATCTCTTCTTATTCTTCGAGACAAACGCTGACCCCTCCCGCTCATTATGCGAATTGTGCGAATTATGTATTTGTTTTGCCTCTGAGGTTAGCTTCCGGGCTGTCTTTTTCAATTATTAGGGCCTTACATGAAACATAATTTGGCACGAGGTTCCACCAAAGAGTTCAATATATATGCATAGAGTTGAAAAGGTTGCCTAGCGTGGAAAATATTTGTGTCTCGATACTTTGTATAGGTTCGGTAAAAATAAATCATAAATACGATATCCCTCAAAAAAGGGATCGTACCCACTTGTTTTTTCTTGCGTTCTTGTACTTTTTTGTCATTGTCAAATTCTCACAGTATTGTGGTGCAAGTTGTCACTAGGTGAAACCCAGAATTTCAAAACAAGTGATTTGATCGTTCGTTTTTACACTTGTACTTGTCTTAACAATTTTAACAAAATTTTTGATAAATTTCCAATTCTTTTATCTTTATTTATTTTGTCTATCAAATTCCAATCATGAACCCGTGTATTAACTTGCTAGGCAGGAGATATTGCGTACCTTATCCAACAAGAGTGGAAGTCGTGCGGTGCCCGCACATCCTTACTGCACGTTGTAAGTTATGAGATTCGCAAGGGTGACATCATAGACACATATCTCTCTTTCACAAATTAATATATTTTCATGATACATAAAAAAAACTCTCTCAATCGTGCGAGCGACTGTCATAGATTCTAACAAAAAGGGTGGTTTAACAATGTGTTTATAGATTCTGAACGGGTGCATTTAACAAGGCGTTTTTGGATTCTAAAATGAGTGTATTTAAGAAAGTGTTTTATTAATATTTATTAAACTAGAGTTTGATAATATAATTTTTATGTTATTTTTTTTAATATATATATATATATATTTGAAGTTGGCAAAACTTATCAACTTAGGTGTCAAACCAACAATGAGGACAGCCATCTCCGGCTCTTATCCGCGATTGCCGAATTCACTCATCACTGTTAAATAGGAAAACCACACCACCTGTAATAACCGCTGGTGGTCTATAAGGGAGCATGCTTCCATGTTGCCAGATGCCTCTGGGTCTTGGGCCGTTAACCTGTTTCCTTACATCCAAAAAAGACAAACTCTTAACCAAATAAAAGCAATTTTATAACATACTCCAAACCGAATATCTATATATATATATATATAATTTCAAAAAATAAAAATAAACAATTTATTAAAAAACCATCACTTTATTATATTGTATCACAATCTAGAAACATCATGGTCAATGCAACATCAATTTATGTTTTTGTTGGTAACAATCTCAATAATACGAGTAGTCATGATAAAAATCCCATTCTATCCTTGGAGGTTTGTCGCGTATCGGTGTCATATCAATTGCGATTTAAATTTTCGATGTGTATGTATCATTGTAACGTTAATTTAGATTTATGTTATATTGACTATCCATTTATGTTTTTGTTGGTAACTATTTCAACAATGCAAGTTGTCATAATAAAAAACTCATGTTATCATCTTCTTGAGGTTTATCTGGCATTTCGATGTTGATTTAAATTTTGATGTGTATGTATCAATGTATGGGTATAAAAAGTTATTTTTTATTTAGTTTTTAGGGTTCGTTTAATAAGTTGAATCCTTGTTATAAAGTATTTTTGGTATTGAGAGGTCACTAATTTGATGCTATTGGTATTTTTAAGGTGGGTTCTGTGGTTGAACTGACGTGAAGTAATTATTTTGGGTGGATATACTTAGTATGAATATTTTATGAACATAGAAATTACCAACCTCCAAAATCCGTAAATCACATAGAATTTTTTTCATTATTATTAAAATTATAATAAAAAAATAATTTTTATTTTTTAAATTTATCTAAAATAAATAAATATTTTATAAATAATATTAAAAATTTTAAATATTTAATTCCGTGTGTAAATTTTTTTAAAAATTAATTTAAAAATACAATTAAACAATTAATTAATTAATTAATTAATAATAATAATAATTATTATTATTATTATTATTATAATTATTATCTTTTTTTTTTGACAAGTTCGGTTGCTATGTATTGATCTGAAAAAAGAAGAGAGAGGCAGTTTGCCATACATATAGTGCTTCTTGAGCATTGTGGATCCAAGGAATTACAAAAAAGTTCCTTTCCTTGATCCTGATTCTAGTGTTCCTACCTATGAGGCATCTTTTACTACTATAGATTCTTACAAACTGAAAACACCAAAATTTACAACTGCAACACATGGCTAATCAATTTCTATGTGACTAATCTTCCGTGCTGTAGAGTCTTCCGGGTTTGGGTCTGGCTCGTTCGGTTTTGCACTGGAGGAGGATGACGCTTCTTTGAACTTTTTATCCATCATATACCTGAGGACGGTGATTGATTCTTCGGCATGAGCACATCTGTTGCTCAGATTGTTGAACTGCTCGTGCAAAGAGTGAACTCTATGTAGGAAGAGATTCATCTCGGCTCGATATTTTTCATGTAAAATTCTGCATTGTTCATCGAGTTTTGCTTCCAGATTCCGAACTTGGTCTGCATGCCTAGCTTCCATACTGCGGACATGATCTTCCAGGGTCCTCTGTTGCGCGCGCACTTCCTCAAATTCTGCCTGCAGGTCACGGCAGTGAAAGCACTGTTCTGGACGCTCCATTGGCACTGAGGTATGCCTATTTGCTATGATCGCCTCTCTGATGCGGGGGCGCTGGACTTGCTCCTTGTCACTAGTGGCTCCCGCTGAATACTCGGAAGTCTTATGGTCGGCACCTCTGGCAGAAGGGGGATAAACTGAAGCGGCTCTGAAGCTATGATCACTGTCACAATAGGCTTCTCTGAAATGAAGGATCCTGAAGCTCAAAATAGATATAAATAACGCATACATGATGTTGAGGTGGGAAAAAACCCGTATGCGGTTTCCAAAATTGGTCCACACAGCCCAAAGCAAATCTTGATAGGCACATGGGATCTGTCTGGCGGGAAGATTTCCTCCTGCAGTTCGCCTGATTCCCACGCTCTGGGCAGATCTCCCAATCCAAATTCTGATCAAATTCCTATCAACCATACCTGTTCTGTCCCTTGCACTGATTGTTTGCCGGTAGTCATAGATGCTATCAGCTGCGGTACAATGAGCTTTGACTGAATGCGCGTGATTCATGGGAGCGGTTGGAAAGAGGAGGTGTTATTGCAGTACATGTTGCCCTTGGAGCGCTCACATGCCTTGTTGGAAAACATGTCAGCCTCCTTATTCAGTCCACGAAGGATATGGTAGTAACGGACTTCTTGCATGGAGTCGTGGAGGATTTGGTTCCTGTAGTTGATCTGTTGTAGGAGGATGTTCGGTGTGCTTTGCCGTTGCACCATGAGCCTGATGATGATTGCTGAATCCCCGAAGACTACTGCTGTTCTTATCCCGATCTTGATCAGCTGGAGGAGCCCTTGATACAAAGCCAATCCTTCTGCCCTGTTATTGGATAATTCTCCCAATCCCCATTCGAAATGAAGAATTTTTTCGCCATTCGCATTGCAGATTAGGCCCCCTGCCCCTGCTTGGCCAGGATTAGATTTAGATGCGCCATCAAAGAACAGTAAGAACCTGTTGCAGTTTCTCAGCCAAGTTGCGAACTCCTCCTCCTTTAATCTCAGCTTCCATGTCCTGTTTGTCTCTTTCGTTTGCACCCTCCTTTGGCTTATCTCCTGAGCACTGATTATGTTTTCTTGCACATGGCTAATCAGACTTCTCTCTTCGACGCTGCAATTGGTGACCTCTATCTTGCCTTTGGTATGGGCTGTGATTGTTTCTACCGCTAAGATCCTAGCTTTATGGCACATAACTCTGATATTGCAATTTTTCCCTTGAAAGATCTTACCGTTACGTGCTAACCAGATTCGCCATAGGAGGGTTATTGCCATGGTGTTCCAAATCCTTTGAGTTAATTTACTCTGTTTTCCTTTCCAAGGACAGTTTTTCTTCCAGCTAAAAAGAGTGTCTGCAATAGATGCCTTAGGCTCCCATGGAGCATTCCCGAGAGATGCCATCGTCCTCCAGCATTCCTCAGCGACAGGGCAATCTATGAACAGATGTTGAAGTGTCTCTTCTGATCTGCAACAATTTGGACAGCGAGAGGGTCCCATTATACCTCTTTTCATTAAATTTTCTGCTGTTAGAACCTTCCCTTTTAAAAGAAGCCAAATAAAGAATTTGATTTTGGGGGGTGCTTCTGCTCTCCATACCAGCTTCCATTGACTCCAAACATCCCGTGGGAAGATGTTATCGCATAAGCAATGGTACCCAGCCTTGGTCGTGTACTAAGTTCCAGTTGGATCCCAACGGTAGCCATCTTGCTTGCCTTTTTGCGTCGGGGCTTTGCTGTGAAGGAGGTTCTTGAGAGAAATAAAGCTGGTCTCAAGCTCTCTGGGGTATTCCGGAAATTCCCAACCTATCCATGCTTGTGTAGAATTTTCCCATTGTGATATTTGGGACAGGTATACTATTTCTTTACTACTGAGCCAGTTTATTGCAGGGATTGCCTCCGATTGTGATCCGATTGGGTGCTGTCCGAGAATTCTATCTGTGGAGAAGTTGACACTGTTCCCTCCTCCAGGAACCTTTGAAATATTTTGAGTCATGAAGGGTATGGCTTTCTTGCAGAGTTGCCATATTTTTGTGCTATCTCTGTTGGGAATGTTGGTATCCAAAAGTTGCTGCCTCGCACTGTTCAAATATTTAGCCTCTAAGACCTTCTTCCACCAAGCTGTGGGACCAGTGATCATTCTCCAAATTATTTTAGCTCCAAGAGCTAAATTCAGAATTTTTGGTGATCTTATTCCTAGCCCGCTTTTTTCCTGAGATTGGATGACATTCTTCCAACTGACAAGGTTGAACTTTCTTTTTTCCGTTTTGCCTCCTTGCCAGAGGAAATGCCTGAGATTTTTTTCCATTTTTTGATGAAAGGTTGCAGGTGCTTTACATAAAGAGAGACGGTAAATGGGCAGAGAGGCCAAGCCTGATTTCAGAAGAACAAGTCTTCTTGGTGGGTTCAACCACATGGTGCCCCATTGTTGAATTTTTCTCTTTATTTTGTCGAGTATTTCATTCGAGGTGTCAGATTTCAGAGGTCCCAAACTTACTGGCATTCCAAGGTAAGTGAAGTGGTTCCAATTGAGCTTGTAGGAGACTCCTAGAATGCTAGCAATGCTATGGATGGTATGGCTGGGAGTGTTCCAACCATAGATACAACTTTTTAACTGATTAACTTTCCCTCCTGAATATTCCATAAATTGATCTAAGATCTTCTTGAAGCGCCTTGCAATGGTGGTGGACGCTCCTCCTATCAGGAGGGTATCATCTGCAAATTGGGAGTGATTAATATTTTTTGTGCCATGCTCAAATTTGATACCAGTGATGAGGCCTATTCTTCGATTAAAATCCAGGGTTTGGCTAAGGGACTCAGCCATGAGGATAAACAAGTAGGGAGACAGAGGACAGCCTTGCCTAAGGCCTCGAGAGGATTTGAAAGCAGCACACGGTCTTCCGTTAATCAGAGGGGATATCCAAGGATCCGAAATACAAGCTTTGATCATTGAAATAAAGAAGGGGTCAAAGCCCATTCTATGGAGGACAACGAACAGAAAGGAATGCCGAACCCTGTTAAAGGCATTGGCAAGGTCCAGCTTGAGGACAAATCCTTTCTCCTTTCTACTAAGACTGGAGTGAATGGCCTCTTGAACAAGCAGGATAGAGTCAGAGATGTGCCTATTCGGGAGGAATCCCCCTTGGTTTTCGGAGATGAGAGATGAGAGATGAGGTTTGAGCCTGGATGACAGGATTTTAGTGATGATTTTGTAAGATGAGTTGCATAAAGAAATAGGCCGAAATCTTGAAAAGGAGGGAGGTCTGTTCTCTTTTGGAATTAAAGCAAGATGGGTTGAGTTGGTGAATCCCCCCATTTTTCCTTTCTTTAGAACCCAACGTATCATCTTTAAGAGGTCTTTCTTGATCATTTGCCAATACTCTCTATAAAAACTGATTGGAAACCCATCAGGTCCAGGGGCCTTGTCTGGGTGTAGACTCCAAACTGCATTTTGAACTTCTTCCTCTTCGACTTCCTTCTTGAGACTATTGTTCATTTCATGGGTGACTTCCTTGTTCATGTGCTGTAAAAAACTTGAGTAATCCTCTTCACTTTTGTCCTCAGTCAAAAGATTTTTGAAGTGATTTGTGGCTGCTTCTTTTATTGCTTCCTGAGTGTAATAGTTGTTCCCCTCATTATCTTTTATTGTATTCACAGTGTTTCGGACCTTTCGTACTGTTTCCTGCTTATGAAAATAGGAGGTATTTTTATCTCCCTCCTGCAGCCAGAGCTGTCTTGACTTCAGCCTCCATTTTATTTCTTCATCCTTTGTAACTTGCCGCAGCTGAGAGTATAATTTTGTTTCCCTCTCTTTGGCTTGTCGGGACAGTCCAATGGCTTCTATGTGTTGCTGCACATCCTCTAAATCTTGTTTGTTTTTTTTCTTGCTCAACTCGGGCTCTTGATAGTTGCTCTTTGCCCATTCTTTTAGAGCTTGTCTTGTTCTCCTTAATTTTGTTTCCCATATGAAAGTTGGGGAGCCTGCCAAACCACTTCCTTTGCTGCTGGGATTCGGTTCCAAATGGGGCAATATTTGAAGGGAATAGGTCCTAGCTGGCTGTGACTTTGCAGAGTAAGCGTGATTGGATAATGATCAGAGGCGGAGACATTGAGGATGTTCGACTGGCCAGTGGTGAAAGTAGATAAATAAGCAATACTTATGAGAAATCTATCAAGACGTTCCATAATATTGCCAACTCCTATTCGTCTATTGCTCCAGGTGTACCTTCGGTTCTTGGGTCTGATATCGACCAGATCTTGCTCCTGCATTATATTTTCAAGTCGATTCCTGAAAGGGTCGGGGTTGAAATTTCCCCCTCTTTTTTCATTGGAATGCAATACCAAGTTTAGATCCCTTGCAAGAATGAGATTGCTGTCCTGCTCTACTTCTATATCTGTTTCCAAAGTGTTCCAACACTCTTCTTTCTCTCTATAATGATTCGGGGCGTATATATTGTAAATCTTTACTGTTGTTCCATCTGTCTTGTTCTCTAGGTTAACACAGATCCAATGCTGGTGTATTCTGGAGGAGTGGCAATTCCATTTGTTGCAGTCCCACATTGTTAAAATGCCACCTGAGGCTCCTCTTGCTTCACTTGCACACCCACTGTAACGCTTTTGTTGGATAATGAATTTATTAATTTCAGATTGGTCCTGCTTTGTTTCTTGAATAAGAACTATTTCAGGATTTTCACTTTGGATTAGGTCCTTGAGGGCTACTGTCTTGGAAGGGTGCCCTAATCCCCTTCTGTTCCAGGAAAGAATTTTCATCATGATTTACTGCTTACATGGAGAGGTGCCCACCTCTCTTTGCCTTTGTTATTATTTTCTTTGTCCGAGAGCCTAAGAATAAAGGATTCTATAGGAGTCTGGGAGCCCATGGCGATATCTTTTTGGGTGCTTTCTTCTCTATGTTGCTTGGCCGATTTCCTGCCCGGCCCATGCTTTTTGGGGATATCACTGGGAGCTCCATGCTCCTTTGAGGAGTTTCTAGTAACCCGAGCGGAAGGGGTATCAGGGGAGGGCTGAGAGAATTGGGGTGGGGAGGAGTGAAGGGGAGGTTCAGAGAAGGGGATTTCAGGCTCAGGACCTTCCTCAGATAGGGAAGCAAAGGGATTAGAAGATGGAGGAATGGAAGGGTCGGAGGTCCGGAGGGGAGATGAAGGGTGCAGAATGGGGGATTGTTGGGAGGAAGAGGAGGGATGGGAGGGGGGAGGATGATGAAGGGGAGGGGGTTGATGGGATGGGCCAGGGACATCAGAATCCATAGATTTGGGAGGAAGGGATGATTTTTTTCTTTTAACAGTTTCCCATTGTCCTTCTTGCTCTTCAGATTCTACATTAACTATTTTAGGGCATCTATTTGCAAAATGTCCATATTCGTGACATACCTTGCATTTGAAGGGAATCTATTCATAGTCCAGCTGCTGAATATGGCACCAGTCATCCACTTTCAGTTTGATTGCTTCCGGCAGTCCACGGCCCAAATCGACCTCAACACAGATCCGCGCACAAGCCTGCATGTTGTCTTTGGGTTCGCTGCGATCTATATATTTTCCCACCGCGTTTCCTATTGCTTTAACCGAATCATCCCCCCAGCAATGAAGAGGAAGATGGGGCAATCTGACCCAGACAGGAACTGCATTCGGAATGTCTAGCTCAGGATCGAAGTCTGGGGTCCATTTGTTGAGATAGAGGCCCCTAGAATCCATAAAATAGGGTCCGTTTATGAAAATAAGGTCTTTATCCTCCTTGGTTTCAAAGTGGAAGGTAAAATATCCTCTGCCACAGAATCTTATTGATATTTTGCCTTGAATCTTGTCCGACCAGTTTCGCTCGACCCATCGTTGCACTGTTTTTGGAGAAGGCCATAGTCCTGTAAATTGCCCGATTAACCCTTTCTCAGCAAGGGAGAGGGCTGCCATGCGAGGGATGGTCGGAGGTAGAAGAACTTCTTGTAAAACATCCAGTTTCTTTACAAACTTAGATGCAGTAGGTCTAGGTCTCTGTGGAGGGAGAGATTTAACCAGTGATGAAAAAGCGCGTTGCAGCTCCGGATCCCCACCAGGCAGATCTGGAGGGTCCATGGCGCGAGATCTTCAGGAAGCAGTCGGTAGCGATGGCAGTCTCCAGGCTCGCGCGCGCAGTCTTTGCAATTATTATTATTATTATCATTATATTAAAGATTTTCAAATTTTTACCACACAAAATAATAAACAGACCATCACTAAAATTATTACCTTTTAACATTATAATACTTTTAAACTTTATAATTATATATATATATATTTATTTAAATAACAAATTTATTAAATATTTTTTCCTTAAAATTGAAATAAAATTGTTTTCAAAAACCTAATAAATTTCTCGCTAGTTATTAATCCTTATATCAATAATAAACTTGGATGAAAATCAATAAACCCAAATATAAGAATGAACTTCTCTCAAAGTGATGTTATGATTGAATTATAGTATTATTATGAAGAAAAAGTTGTTATACATGAATTCTATTTGACAATTTTACATTAAGATTTTTAAAATTTTCTTATTATTTTTATATGTCATAAAATTACAACAATTTTTTGAAAATTAATTATATATATATATATATATATATATATATATATAATTTAAAGAATATATTTATTGAAAAAAAGATAATAACAAATTTTAATTTTAATTTTATAAATTAATTATTTGAATTAATTCCATCATTATTTTAATGAATATTTCTTATAATTTGTATTATCATAATATTAAATTTAAAAACCATATTATTTTAAGAAGAGCTTTTTTGGTAGAAATCATATAGGAGAAAATTTTGGCAACGCTTTTTGAACCAGCGAGTGTGGTTCATCATCAGGACCAGATGAAGATGCAAATCATGGCATAGGCTTAAATAGAGGGCGATGTAGAGACAAAAGATCATGTATAACGGCTAGTTTATGAAAATTAATATTTTAATAATGCTTACTAAGATCAAATAATATTCCTATAACGACTAGTTTAAGAATAATAATATTATAATTTATAATAATAATTAAAATAATAAATCATAATAATAATAAGAAGAAGAAGAAAGATGAAAAAAGTAAACATTAATAAGAAAAAAACAATCCAAGTCAACCAAATACAGGGAACAAAGTCAAAAATAAAAATAAATAAATAAAATACAATAAATAGGAGCCACCACTAGATTAATGAGTCAATATCCTATAACAAAAATAATAATTAAAGTAGACTAAAAAAAAGCTCTCAAAACGGAGAGTAAAATTATTATTATTATTATTTATTTATTTAATTGCTAATTTATAAAAAATAATATTTTAATAATGATTATTAAGATTAAATAATATTCCTATAACCGCTAGTTTAAGAATAATAATATTATAATTTATAATAATTATTAAAAAATAAAAAATAATATATATATATATATATATATAAAAGAAACAATAATAAGAAATAAACAATCCAAGTCAACCAAAATAGGGAACATAGTAAAAGAATATATATATATATATATATATATATATAAAGAGGGGTCAAGGCCTGATTAATGAGTCAAGATCCTATAACAAAAAAATAATTAAATGAGGCTAAAATTAAAACAAAGCAATCAAAAGGAAGGGCAAATATTTTTTTAAAGGTGAGAAAAGAGATCAAAAGAATATTAACATTAAATGCAAATACCTATACAAAAACAAAAAGACCATAAATAGAAACGTCAAATCCTAAAAACCAAAATAATTCGCAAACAGAAACAAAGTAGGAGGACATGACAAGGACCCAACTTCTGATAATATTCCAACCATCGTCTCTATTTAAATTATTGGGGCTTTTTTCGATTTCCAAGGCCTCTGCTGAATTTACGATGATGTAAATGACTAACCTTGGCAATGACATGGGCTTATGGAATGCAGATGTGATGCCTAGATTTTTCTGCATGTTCTGCCAAAGCATTTTCGAAGGGGAATTCTATGAACAAACTTGTGTTGTCGCCATGGATTCCCCCCTCTCCCCTGTTGCCACAACCCCAAATCCTTTTTCCCAAATTGAGCTACGTGCGGCACTGGCTAAATGACTCAACACATTAGTTTCCTTTACATTTTTCGGACTACATCTACTTACTTCATCATTCACCATTGTTAAACAGCTAAGTGCGGGATTACTTAACAAAACAGTCACAACATCATCATAAATGCAAGAGACACATTCTTTATGTAATAATTCAGTTTATGTAAAATATGTAATTTACAATTTCCTGAGTAGTCAAACTCGACCCGTTTTATAAAACATGCAAGTCCTGGGTGCGCTGCGTGGTCGGTCGGCCTGCTGTATGACCTGACTGCAACTAACCCTGTTCAACTTGATCGAACCCCTGGGCGCTCGTCCCACCCGTCGTGCGGTCGCAGTGCCTACCCGCGACCTGTCTGCCATGTAGATCCGCCCCTCTCATGTCGTCTCACCTTGGTTGAACTCGTCATCATGCAGATCCGCCCTGCAGTTATCACGCCTGGCTATCCGCCTTCACTTGGAGTTGCATCGGGTTGACCTGCCCGATTACGGTCACCCATGCCCAACTCTTCCTGCGTTCAATGCTGCCCAACTCGCAGGCTCATCTCTGCTCGACTCCCGTTTGGCTTCTTCTTTTTGTTGTGTTTGTTGTTTGCTTGATTTCTTTTGTGGTGGTGCCTCCACTTGATTTATATGTTTCCTTGGTCATGGGAGGGGCTCGGCTTATGTCAAGTCGACCCATGACTCACGCCTCTCTAACACACTCTCACGTCGGCTCTCACCCGTTCTGTCAACCCATCGTTCACGTCCACCCTCATCGCCTAACCACCTCCGCCTATAAACCAACTTGTCAGCACGCACCCAACACTTAGTCATTTTTGTGTTAGCACTCCCTCGACTCGTCGGTTAAGTGCGCTCACCCCGACTTGTTGATTAAACACGCACACCACAGATCATCAGTTCAATGCGCCCATATGCTCGTCGGTTATGTGTGTGCCTGCTCAGCTCGTTGGTTAAACGCGCTCGTCGACTTGTTTGCCAACTTGTCTGTTAAGTGCGCCTGGTTTGGGCGCCCGACTCGCCCAAGTGCAACAGTGATGACTCGGGGGGCTGACATCATCCCCCACCAGAAGTCATTGTCGTCCCTGGAAATTCGGCTACTCTCATTAACTCAACATCATACTCAGGAATCTCTTTCCTCCATCTCCATAGTGAATCCTCCATCTCCCAGCTACTCTCCTCTGGTGTGTTCTTCCATTTAACAAAGAACTCCCGTTGTGTTGTTTTCCCAACACCCATAGTCCGAAGATCTAGAATCTTCTCTAGAACAAGGTGTGGCATGTCCACAATCATGGCTGGTCCTCTCAATAGTTCCGTCCTCTCAGGATGATGTGCATCAAGTCGACATCTCTGAGTTGATTCACATGGAACACAGGATGTTTCAAACGCATGTGGTTTGGAAGCTCCAACTCATAGGAAACCTCTCCAACACGCTTCTTTACCTAGAATGACCCTTCATACTTCCTCGTCAAAGATATCACAGTCCCTTTTAGTGGCTGAAACTGATCTCCGGTGATCCTCAGAAAAACAATATCCCAACACTGAAGTGTGCGTCCCGTCTATCCTTATCTTCCCATTTCTTCATCCTCCTTGTAGCTTCGTGGAAGTGCACTTGTGCTAACTCCAAGGTCTCCTGCCATTCTTTCAAGAATCTCTTTACATGTGGACTCCTCATAAATCCCTTCGATAACACGGTGTGTGGAGCAACTAGCACCTATCCATTTACCAATTCAAATGGACTATACCCGGTTGCAGAACTCTTCTTCATATTGTAGCTAAATTGAGCCACATCCAAGAGTTTAGGCCAATTCTTCTTATCAGCTGTCACATAATGTCTCAAGTAGTCCTCCAGCAGTGCATTAATTTGTTCAGTTTGTCCATCTATTTGTGGATGGTAACTTGAACTCTACAACAACTCTGTGCCGACCAACTTGAACAAAGTGGTCCAAAATCTGCTTGTAAATCGTGGATCTCGGTCCGATACAATACTCAATGGAACTCCCCAACACTTCACAACATGTTTGAAGAATAGCTCAATAGTCTTCTTGGCTCCACATGGTATCTTTGTCAGAATGAAGACGACATACTTAGAGAAACGATCGACCACGACCATTACTTTGTTATACCCATGTACCTGCGGTAGCTGTTGAAATATGACAAGAAGAATATTCCAATTTAATTTTTCCTTGAATTAAATTGTGAATTTAAAATCAAATTTAGTCTTAACAACTACTTGAAAATAAATAAATAATTTATTTTAAATTAATTAGTTGGAGAAATTCAAGTTAGAAGTCTTTCTGAAGTCATGCAAGAGTTATCCCTTAAATTAAGGAGATAAGCTTGAGATATATTTGAGTTGTAATTAGTTAACTCAGTTTACTGAGTTAAGTCCAGTTAAATTAGTTTCAAACTTTTTAAGGAACTAATAGTGAGTTGACAGTCAGTTGATGCATTAATGCACTCAACTAGTGCTACTCCAGTTAACTGAAGATTCCCTCATTAGAAACTCATGCATGTCTATTCTGAGAAAGACACAGTTGAGATAAATGTTCAAGGACAATGTATTATCAGTTGCATGTGTTTTCTCATGGGGAAACTCATGCATGCAGTCAAGGATTCATCCTTGAGGATTGCATAGTTTTGAAGGTTGGTTTTCCACTTGGTAATAGGCAAATCATCCACAAGGAACAACGCAAGGAAATAGGAGCTTGGAGGGCAGAGAGGAAGGCTGGAGGGAATCCAATATTTCCTGTGAGCATCTGTGAGGATTGTACTGAGAGCTGGCTAGTTGTGAGAGCTAAGGCTTTGTATAATTTCTATGTATTTCCACCATGTATGATAATACAATAGTGTGGGGTTTTTAGATGAGGCTTTCCCCAAAGTATTTTCATGTGTATTGTGCAATTGATTCTTCTTCTTCTAGTTATATTGTTCAGCTTAATCTTTAAGCTTCCACAAATTGATAGTAGAAGTAGGTTATAATATTCTGCTTTGATTTATATTGCATTATTGGTTTAACCTATCACATATTTTCTACATGGTATCAGAGTTGTGAACAATATACTGAGAAGAGAATTCGAAGTTTGAAGTTTAGGGTTGCAGGTGCAAATCGAATTCATATCATACTTCAAGGTTGGCCAATGGCATTCTATGGCTTGAGACTCGATTATGCCTTGGAAGGTATTTTGAATTACATAGCATGGAAAGATAGAATGGAGGTTGTATTAGAAGACAATAGCTTGAAGGAATTCATTGATCAAGAAATCCCAAAGCCAGCTTCAACTAATGCATAAGAGTTGGCTGAGTGGAAGAAGTGTGTGGCGAAGGCAAGACAGATCATCCTTAAGGGAGTTCAAGACCATATTGTCTTGAGTCTCCATGGGAAGGATACTCCATTTTCAATGTGGAAGGCATTGAAGGACCTCTACCAGAACAATAGCTACCAGAGGAAATTAGCGCTCAAGGATAAGCTTCGAAGAATCAAGATGGAGAAGGATGATACTATTTCCACATATATGAACAAGCTCACCACCTACTGATGATGATATGCTAAGCCTCCCTCTCCTAGGCCTTCCAAAGAGTTGGAATAGCTACCAGGACTCTGTGAATGGAAGGAGAAACTACCAGATTGGGAACGAATGTGGTCGGATCTTATGCAGGAGGAGATCAGGAGGAGCACATGAGATGGTTCTTCATCCAAGAATGATGATGAAGAAAATCTGGCCTTAGCAAGTAAGGCAAGGATAGGGAAGGGGAAGACTTCCCATTTCAAATCGAATTCTTCTCATGGAGGGAAGAAGGGTGACATGGCTAAAGTAAAATGCTTTAATTGTCACAAGATGGGACATTATGTGACTAATTTCCCATCGAAGAAGTCCAAGAAGGGATCCTCGGAAGGATCAGAAGGTGAGGCATTAGCCTCTCAGTTAGAAATGGACTTTACCCTCATCACATGCATGGTGTCATCGATGATGGGTTGTGTCTGGTATCTTGACAGTGGAGCCTCTTTCCACATGACCGGTGATAAAAATTTATTCAGTGCTTTGGAGGAGAAAGACCTCAAGATGCGCATAGAGATGGGTGACGACGGAAGGTATAGTGTTTCAGGAGTGGGAACAATTGCTTTTCAGAGGGAGCATGGAGCTCCTCTCACCTTGACAAATGTGATGTATGTGCCTGGATTGAAGAAGAACTTGGTATCGGTCATGATGTTGGAGGACAAAGGCTATGATGTTGTCTTCAGTAAAAGAAAGGTGTTCCTAAGACACATAGCCATGGGTCAGACCAAGAGGATAGGGATTCGGGTGAAGAATATCTATAAACTAGAGGTAGATGATTGTGCAGCGTTGAGTACGAAAGCAGAATTGGTGCAAAGCCAAGACATTGGCAAGTTGTGGCATAGGCGGTTGGGCCATTTGCATCATGGGGCTTTGAAGATAATGCAACAGATATCTACAGGACTTCCCAAAGGTAAACTTGAGCAAGTTTACACTGCAAAGGTTGTACCTTGGGAAAGTACACCAAGTCTTCCTTTCGTGATTGAGACAATTAAGCAAAGGCTATCTTAGAGCGAGTTCATACTAATTTGTGTGGACCATTCTCGATGGCATCCATAGCGAAGCAAAGGTATTATGTGATTTTCATTTATGACTATTCTCATAAATGTTGGATTTATTTCATGCAGAAGAAGGACCAAACCTTCACAAAGTTTTGTGAGTTCAAAGCTTTGGTCGAGAAAGAGTCAAGGAAGAAGATCAAGGCCTTGAGAAGCGACAATGGTGGAGAATATGTCCCTCAAGAGTTTAAGGACTTCTATGCAGTGGAAGGAATTAAACGAGAGTTGACGGCATCTCATAACCCACAACAGAATGGGGTGGCCGAGAGGAAGAATAGAACTATTGTAGGGGAAGCACGGGAAATGCTGCATGACCAAGGCCTACCACTTCACTTGTGGGCTGAGGCATGCAACACAACGGTCTATTTGCAGAATAGAAGCCCACATTGCATACTTGGGATGAAGACACCAGAGGAAGCTTTCTCCAGTAAGAGACCAGATGTGGGTCACTTCAAGATCTTTGACTCATCGGTATATTTCCATGTGACAAAGGATGCACGGAAGAAGCTTGAGTCAACATCATAGTTGGGGATATTTGTGGGGTACATTGATACACCTCACAACTATCAGGTGTACTTGCCTACTAGTCGGAGGATAGTGGTTCGCAGAGATCTCAAGTTTGATGAGCAGAAGGCCATGCGAGTTTCCCTTGAGAGGAAGCTCCAACTATAGGTTGTGGAGGAACTATTGGTTCCTAAGGAGGAGGAGCCTCACAATGATGCGGAGCAGCCGCATGCAGAGGTCCCAGGAGTGGAGACATCCACTCAAGTAGAGTCTTCCAGATATGGATGGAAGCGCACAAAAGAAGCTGACAAATTGTTGGAGGATGTGAAAGAGAATGTGGGAGCACCATCTTCTCAATGCAGACATAGGAGGTAACCTGAGAGGTACACTGGATACTTGGCCCTTGTTGGGGAATGTGTTGAGACCGAGCCATCTTCCTTTGAGGAAGCAGTGCATCAGCCGATTTGGGTTGATGCTTTGGTGGATGAGTATGACTCCATAGCTTGTAACAGTGTTTGGAATGTGGTTCCGAGACTGGAGAACAAGTCAGTTGGGAGTTCCTGTTGGCTTTACAAGGTAAAGCAAGTTGCTGATGGTAGTGTTGAGAAGCATAAGGAAAGATTTGTTGCCCGTGGATTTTCATAAGTCAAGGGGATTAACTATGATGAGACTTTTGCTCCTGTTGCAAGGTACTCATCTGTCAGATCTATGTTGGCACTATCAGCACAGATGGGTTGGAAGATGTATCAGATGGATGTGAAGACTGCATTCCTCAACGGCCAAATTGAGGAAGAGGTGTACATAGAGCAGTCGGAAGGTTTTGAGACCTTCGATCGTGAGTCACATGTGTGCCAACTCAAGAGAGCGTTGTACGGGTTGAAGCAATCACCTCGTGCTTGGTGCACTAGGATAGAAAACTACTTCACTAGGTTGGGCTTCACAAAGAGTGAAGTGGATGCGAAGCTGTACCACATCATGGTGAAAGGTAAGTTGTTGATCATCGTACTTTATGTTGATGATCTCATATTGACTCGTGGTGATTAGTTGATCGTATCTTGCAAGGAGGACCTTGCAAGAGAATTCAAGATGAAATACATGAGTCTCATGCATTACTTCCTTGGCATGGAAGTGTGGCAGAAGGATGGGGAGTTGTTTGTGTCTCAGGGCAAGTATGCCAATGAGATACTTAAGAGATTCAACATGGAGAATTGCAAGCCCATGCAGACTCCCGTAGTAGGTAACTGGAGGAAGGAGGTTTCTACTTCAAGAGAAGTGGTAGAGGCTATTGTGTACAGGCAGCTTGTGGGTTCACTGATGTACTTAGTGAACACACGACCAGATTTGTGCTATGCGATGAACTAGCTGAGTCAAGCGATCGTTCAGCCTACCAAGATGTTTTGGAAGGCAGCAAAGCATGTATTGAGATACCTCAGAGGCACATCTCAGTATGGATTACGGTACAAATGGACAGAGGGAGTGAAGCTACAAGGCTTCACTGATGCAGATTGGGCAGTGAGTCCATCAGATCAGAAGAGCACATCAGGAGGGATTTTCAACCTTGGGTCAGCGGTAGTTTCTTGGTACAACAGGAAACAGAGGTCGGTTGCACTCAGCTTGGAAAATGTAGAATACATGGCTGCAAGTCAGGCAACATGTGAGGCCATCTGGATGTGGAAAATCGTAGTTGGTTTGTTTGATTAGAGGATGGATCCAACTGTGATCTATTGTGATAATCAGAGTTGTATCAAACTCTCTGAGAATCCAGTATTACATGATAGGTCCAAGTACATTGACATCCAGTATCATCATCTCAGAGACTGTGTAGCGAGGAGGATCATGTTGCTGCAATATATTTCGACAGAGGAGCAAGATGCTGACATTTTGACAAAGACATTGTCAAAGTGTAAATTCGAGTTCCATAGAGACACGATCGGGGTGGAAGATAATCCCTTTCTTGTTGAGAGGGAGCGTTGAAATATGACAAAAAGAATATTCCAATTTAATTTTTCCTTGAATTAAATTGTGAATTTAAAATCGAATTTAGTCTTAATAGCTACTTGAAAATAATTAATTAATTAATTTTAAATAAATTAGTTGGAGAAATTCAAGTTAGAAGTCTTTCTGAAGTCATGTAAGAGTTATCCCTTAAATTAAGGAGATAAGATTGAGTTATATTTGATTTATAATTAATTAACTCATTTTACTGAGTTAAGTCTAGTTAAATTAGTTCCAAACTGTTTGAGGAACTAATCGTGAGTTAACAATCAGTTGATGCATTAATGCACTCAACTAGTGCTACTCCAGTTAACAGAAGATTCCCTCATCAGAAACTCATGCATGTCTATTTTGAGAAAGACCTAGTTGAGATAAATGTTCAAGGACAATGTACTATCAGTTGCATGTGTTTTCTCATGGAGAAAACTCATGCATGCATTCAAGGATTCATCCTTGAGGATTGCGCAGTTTTGAAGGTTGGTTTTCCACTTGGTAATAGGCAAATCATCCACAAGGAACAGCGCAAGGAAATATGAGCTTGGAGGACAGAGAGGAAGGCTCGATAGAAGCCAAGATTTCCTGTGAGCATCTGTGAGGATTGTACTGAGAGTTGGCTAGCTGTGAGAGCTAAGGCTTTGTATAATTTCTATGTATTTCCACCATATATGATAATACAATAGTGTGGGGTTTTTCGCTGAGGCTTTCCCCAAAGTATTTTCATGTGTATTGTGCCATTGATTCTTCTTCTTCTGGTTATATTGTTCAGCTCGATCTTTAAGATTTCACAAATTGATAGTAGAAGTAGCTTATAGTATTCTGCTTTGATTTATATTGCACTATCGGGTTAACCTATCACATATTTCCTACAGTGACTGAGTGATGAAGTCCATCGAAACAATCATCCATGGTCTCTCTAGAATTGGTAAAGGCTGCAACAATCCTCCTTGCCTCTAGTTATCTGATTTGTCCTACTGACAAATGATGCACGTATGTACATACTCCTCTACATCCTCCCGCATCTTCTCTTAAAAGAACCCTCTTTCCAACAATGTCAAAGAACGACACTGCCCTAGGTGGCCAACCCATGGAGAATCATGAAAATCCTTCAAGAGGTGTCTCCTAAGTCCCAATGACTTAGGAATGTAAATTCGGTTCCCAAAGAACAAGAGTCCATCTCGTAGAAAAAACCTTCATGTCTTTCCTTCCTTCACCTGCTTCAAGATGCTCTGTGCTTGAGTATCTATCTCTATGCTCGCTTGAAGTCTATTCTGAAGATTCTCATCAGTCATTTGTACTTTAATCCTACTTCATTTTATTCAGTCTTCTTCCTCCTCAAGTTCAACTAACTGACCCTTCCTACTGAGGGCATCTGCAACTGCACTGAGTCTACCCAGTCTATACTCAATAGCCATGTCGAACTCTACCAAGAAGTCTTGCCAACATGATTACTTTCATTGACAGCTTCGGTTGTGATGCAAAACAACTCATTGCAACGTTGTTAGTCTTGACAACAAAAGAATTCCCAATCAAGTAATGCCTTCATACCTGTAAATAGTGGATGATTGGAGTCATCTCCTTCTCATGAACGAGATACCATTGTTCCCTATCCTATAATTCGCGACTCTCATATGCCACCGGATGCCCATCCTGCATAAGAAATCCTCCTATCGCAAAATATGAAGCATCTATGTGCACCTCAAACGGTCTCTCGAAGTCAGGTAACTTCAGTATCAGTGTTGTAACCATCCTCTTCTTCAAGTCTTCAAATGTTGTACGACACTTCTCCGTCCAACTCCATCGCTTTTCCTTCTTCAAAAGGTCTGTCAGTGGTGATGTCACTTTGGAGTACCCCTCTACAAACTTCTGTTGGTAGTTGTTCATCCCAAAAAACACCCTCATATCATGGACATTCTTCGGTTCGACCCAATCCCCTATCACCTTCACTTTGCTTGGCTCCATTTGTATATGTCCTTGACCCAATAAGTCCAAGGAATGGAATCTCAGTCTGGGAAAACATACACTTCGACTTCTTTAAGTATAGTTGATTCTTCTTCAGCGCCTCAAACACCAAAGTCAAGTGTTTCTTATGATCCTCCATGTTATCATTGTATATCAAGATATCGTCCAAGTATACTACTATGAACAAATCCAAATATGGACATAGTACATCGTTCATCAAAGTGAGAAACGTAGCAAGAGCATTACATAACCCGAAAGGCATAACAAGGAATTCAAAACTTCGATACCTTGTCACAATCGCAATTTTCTTCTCATCTCCTTCCACTATCTACACCTGATAGTAACCATGCCTCAAGTCTAGCTTGGAAAACACTCAGGCTTTCGCAAGCTTGTCGAAGCAATCACAACAAGTGGCAAAGGATATCTGTTCTTTATTGTTTGCTTGTTAAGAGCACGATAATCACATCACATCCGTAACTCATTCGTATCTTTCTTCTGTTGGAATAATATCGGAGCACCATATGGGGACCTTGAAGGTCGTATAAAACCTACATCAGCGAAATCCTTCAACTATCATTTCAACTCCTCCAATTCTGACCTTGATAAATGATAAGGAGATTTTGACAGAGGTCGCTTCCCTGGTTCTAGCTCAATGCTATGGTCCACTGCATGCCTTGGTGGAAGTGCCTTCGGTAGCTCATTGGGCATCAAATCTGCATACTTGTCCAATACATCGGAAATCTTAGTTGGAACAGGCGTCCCCACTCCATCATCACTTTCAACTCCCCTGATGAATTTCACATATGTCTCCACATCTGAATCTCGTGTCGCCTTCCTCATACTTAGTGCAGAAACATGTTGCACCTTCACTTCCTTCCTTTTCTTATGAGTCGGTAAAGTCCAAGTTCATGAGCCTCCAATCAACATAATCTCATCGCAAAATGGGACAATAATTACCTTATTTCCCTTAAGAAAATCCTTCCCCAATATCATGTCAAAGCCATTCATCTCCATCAATGTGAAGTCCAATCGACCCTGCCAATATCCAATTCGAATTGGAACTTCATCCGCCAATCCTGACACTTTAGCCTTCAATTTCACTACTTGACCTCCAAATTAGTTGGAACAATCTATAACCCAACTTCTCTTGCCAACCTTGTCGTCATAAAGTTGTTTGTGGCACCCATTTCCACCAAAGCTTGGATAGTTTTTCCATGAACTTCCAACTCAAGAAACCCCAAACTATGTATCCAATATTTCTTTTCAAAAACTTTATACTGCATACATACATGCTCTTTGCATTTTGCTGTTGTACAGGCTCTGAGACCATCTATCACGACCCCAATTCTTTTTTCTCGAATTGAGCTACGTGCGGCACCGACTAAATGACTCAACACATTAGTTTCCTCTATATTTTTCAGACTATGCCTATTTACTTCATTATTCACCATTATTAAACATTTAAGTGCAGGATTACTTAACCAAACAGTCACAACATCATCATAAATTCAAGAGACGCATGCTTTATGTAATAATTTAGTTTATGTAAAATTTGTAATTTACAATTTCCTGAGGAGACAAACTCGACCCGTTTTATAGAATATGCAAGTCCTAGGCATGCTGCTCGACCAGTCAGCCTACTACACAACCCGAATGCAGCCACCCCCATTCAGCTTGGCCAAACCCTTCGGCGCTCGGCCCACCCGTCATATGGATGCACTGCCTAACCGCGGCTTGTCCGTCGTTCAGACCCGCCCCTCTCGTGTCGTTGTGCCCTAGTTTAACTCGCCGCCATGTCGATCGTGCAGATTCGCCTTATGGTTACCATGCCCGCCTGTACATGTAGTATACCTAGGGGGGATAGTATGGGGTATATAGGGAGGTACCCAAGGGAATAATGTAATAATGGGATGGGCCATAGTAATAAATAAGGTGGTTAACCCGTATCATGTAAGGGACCACAAGTAGTTAGCAATAATGTAATAAGCCCATGGCATTAGATAGATGGTATTGAGGGAACCATGGTAATGACCCATGGCATTGTATGTATGAGGCCTATATAGAGGCTAGAGACTCCCCATTGAGAGATGTCAAGGAATATTGTATGAACAGGCATATGGCTTGTGGAGTGTTCTCCTTCCTTAAGGAGTGAATGTATGGTGTTGCCCTACCTGAAGGGTTTTGATTAATAAAGTGAAGCATTTCTATCTATTTCTAACTTATTATTTTTGGGTATTTGCATCATTATATGTTTGCATGTCAGATCTATAACAAGTGGTATCAGAGCACTTCCTTGGGCAAAATGGAATTTTTTTTATTTTTGCAAGAAATTTTTGGGGGCGGCGAGTTTCCAGAAAAAATATATACGTCCTGGGGAAAAACTTGTAGAATATAATTGCAGATCTAGGTTCCTTGCAAAAGAAAACCCAATTAAAAAAAAAAATCGGCCGAATCGGAGTCCGGCTGAGGGAGATATCACTGATTTAAAAATCAGCTGCGTTGCAGACATTTTTTCGAGGCGACTAGTTGAAGATCAGATATATATGTTTTGGGGAAAAATTTGCAGAATCTCATTGCAGATCTGGGTTTTTTGCAAAAAAATACCCAATTTGAAAAAAAAAATTGGCTGAATCAAAGTTTGGATGAGGGGGATATCGCTGATTTAAAAATCAACTGTGTTGCAGACAATTTTTGGGGCGGCGAGTTTGCAGATCATATACGTATGTTCTGGGGCAATATTTGCAGAATCTAATTGTAGATCTGAGTTCTTTGTGAAAAAATACCCAATGTCAAAAAAAGAAAAATCGGTCGAATCGGAGTACGGATGAGGGAGATATCACTAATTTAATATCAGCTCTTTTTCAGAAATTTTTGTGATGGCAAGACAACTGCAGTGTGAATTTGAAATTCCAGTGCCTAGATCGGAATTTGATGAAGATGTACAAATTTGATGTCTCTAATCCGGCAATATGGGTAGCACAAATGGAACAATATTTCACTCTTAATCACATCGTAGATGATGAAACTAAACTACATGTGGGAGACCTTTACTTGGACCAAGAAAGATGACAATGGTGGCAGGGGCATTCTAAATGCTATCCAAGGAAAATTACTTGGCAGATGTTTGCAAAATCCATTTGTGACCATTTTGACCGTGAATCTAATTTTTTGGGTCGTCTTACTAAGCTCAGATAGACAAGCACAAAACCTAGAAAAGTTTTTATTTTTATAGGAAAGAAGGAAACCAAGAAACCTAAAGGGTTATTTTCTGCTAGTATATCCTTATTACATGTTCATGGATTGATTCAGAAGGAGAATATGATTGCGTCTATAAATCCTAGTTGCAAGCATAATTTTATCAATATTAATTTGGCAAAAAAATTGCAAGCTCCAGCGAAACAAATTGAAAACACACAAGTTGATAATGAGGATGTTCAAGTTTATAAAGATTTGAAGCTTTGTACGGATAAATATGTAGTGCATTGTGATTTTTATACTTCATATATGGATAACATGGATGTTTTTTTGGGATATCCTTGGATGGAATCTGTGGGTACTATCAATATTAATGTATAAAAGAAATTCATGAAACTCTGGTATAAAGAGAAGAAAATTACATTGCAGTATATTTCTATCAAGACCCAAGCAGAGACTATGGAGGCAGAAGTACAAAGCTCTAATGACATTAACACATTAGATGATGAGCCTTTAATGGTCAACAACCAAACACAAACATCGAACCAGGTACCAGAAAAACAAGGAGAATCCAAGGAGGCTGAAGCAGAAAATGTTACAAGTACTTATACATCAGATGAGGACTCAATGGTTCAAGTAATATTGGAAGATAAGAAACAACAACAGGCACCACAACATGTACTAGATACCAATCAACCTCCATTAGGTGGTGAATTAAAGAAAGATACATCGTTGGTTAACACTTCAGCATATCACCACCCACATCACCCCACAAGAAAACAACCAACAAGATGGCAACAAATTAGTCACAAGGACAACAATCCCCGTATGACAGATAGAGAGGGTCACCAATCCACCTAATACACATCAACACAGAAGAGTCGCCAGGGTCAACTTCCATCTCAAGCGAGAGAGGCATCAGCTAGATCGAGGGTTCACCTTTCTCCAGGATTGCTAGATGCACGTGCATGGTGTTATCACTCAGGTTGTCCTTAAGCTCTGGAAAAGGATACGGCCGAGGTAACCACAGACCAACTTTGGACTGCAGGTTCTAGCCAACCTGCAATCAGAGAGGGCTCTCTCTTTTAGGTTTAGCTTTGTTTAAAATTATTTTAGGCTAGTTATTGAGTTCAGGGGTTTTTGTTTTGTTTTTGGTGGGAAGGATGGTGCTTTCAAGTAGAGAGGCAAAACATCATCTGGTCAATTTCAAACCATTGGGCATGGAGTCAAAGAATGGGACTGCTAGTGTGTATTCTTAGTCACAAGACAAACATGGAGCAAGGTAGCTTCATATGAAACAATCTTTCAAATTAAAAGAATGGAGTGAAAGCTAAGGGATGAGAGGCAATTAAGAATCTCTCAAACATATTTAGCAGAGGGAAGTTGAATGAGGTTTGCCCAGGAGCAATTAAGAATTCCTAGCTAACAGTCATTCATATGTGAAAAAGGTTAAACATGAGCCATAAAGGAATTCATATTCATCCCAAATCAAGAGGAAAACATTAAGAAACCACAGAAACTGAGCATAGAGTGCAAGCATGCAAATTCTAAACCAATCTTTCTTTCTGTGATTTGAGCGTATATGAGATGAAAATAACAGAGATGAGAAACACTTATTTATTCATACAGCAGTGCAAGAATTCCACCTTCACTTCTTCAATCATTTAAACACAACGCAGACAGCCGTTCTCCAAACTTTTGAGCATTCTTTGATTATAGAAAAAGGATCAGACATATAGTGCGAGTCTCTCGTGAGTTACATTAGCCGACCAACCCTTCTAACAGTGCAGAGGGTCGTATTTATACAAAATTTGAACACAAAAATATCTAGGTGAGAAGTTAATAGTTCATAACTTTTCTACCAACTCCTAAGGAGTGGTTGATTAGAAGTAAATGCTGAAATAAATACAAATGCCACAGCTATTCTCATTGTCAGTGAGTGTTTGACTTTTGAGTCACTTTGAGTCGGCTGGGTTGCGTTCTTAGAAATCTGCGCCCTAAGGTTCGCCACCTCAGCGCTTTTGCTTGGTAGTCGTTCCCACCTGTCCTGCACCTTCCTTCATTGCTCTGCTATTGTACTATGTGCCTTAACCTGTGCTCGCTGATGACCTGCAGTTGTCTGTGATTTTGAAATAAACAAAAAGGAGGGAAAGATTGAAATCATCTGGGTAATATGGCCAGCATTGCTTGCCACCAATTTTCAGAAGGCCACTGATGTCTTTGTATTTTGACAAGTGTTTCATCGGCCTCTGTGTACTTGCAATAAGTAGGCGGCATATCAAACAGGTGATTGACCTCGTGCTCCAGGTAAAATAAGCTTTCCAGTTTGTCATAGAGCGTTTGTCCTGTAGGTGGCCCTGTCTCTGTTGCGGAACTTGATGCAGCAGTAAGCTGATTATTGACAAAATTATTGAGCCTGGTAGAATACTGGTCACATGTCAATAGTTTTCCAGCACTGGTCAGCAGGCTGGGCAATCCCCTGGTCTGTAATGCTGCAAGCCTTACATCAAAATTGTCTACATCTCTTTGTATATCCCGACATCTTGCCTCCAGAGTTTGCACCAGGCTCCTCAATGTGAGCACGCTTTTTGCTGTGAGTATGGCATCTGTTCTGCTCATGATATGGAGTGCTGCCAGCTCTTCCCTGGTCTGATGATTCAGAAAATTGATCATTCTGTTGGCCTGGTCAGGCATATTTCCTAACACCGCCTTGGCTCTCTGGCTTTCAGTCTTAGCATGACCAAGTAGTTCCACTTGTTCATATATTGCCTGAATTGACCTCCATTGGCCAGCGATTGACTGATTTATTTTGGCCCACAGGATCCTCTTTATTTCAGCCAAAGTCTTATCCAGTGACAGCTCTTTCTCCAAGGTTTTGACTCTGTCCTTCAGGGTCTTGATTTCTCTTGATTGCTCACCCACTGTCATTTTAGATTTGTCATATTTTGTTTCTAACTCAGCCAATTTTTTTTTGGCTTGTTTAATCTCTGTTGCATGAAGCTCTACTTCTTTGATAGCCCTTTTTAATTCGTCCATACTCATACTAGAATCAGGAATTGTTGCTGTAGCTGCTGTAGTCGCTGTGGTTGTTGGAATAATTGGAGGGGTGGCTATTGCTTGTGCTGGAGGAACAACAACACCAGTTGGAAGTGTTTGAGGCAGCTGGGAGGTCGACTCTCCCTGTTTTCCTTGCAGTGCCTTCTCCAATTCCCCTTCCAAATCAATTACCTGTTGGTTTAATTTCATGATCAAATCCAGTTGATCCTCAGCTTCTTTTTCTTTCTGCAGTTCCCCTGTTTGAGGATGCTCAGTAGGAAGCAACCTCAATCTCTTCTTTAATGCAGCAATGTCATCGTCTTTCTTTTTCATAAGGGTCCTCACACCCTTAGGATCTTTAGGATTGTGTCCTAAGTCCACAATAATCTCCTCCAGTGTTTTAATTCTATTATCTTTAGCCGTGGACGACAGTCTTTCAAAATCCAACTGAGTGTTGGTATTCTTCAATGTTTCATTCAACTCATGAGCCAATGTGGCCTTCTCTGCAAGGGTGGCATAAAGCATTTCGGCTGTCTGCTTGTGTAGCTCTATTTGGTCCATGGGGTGAATATCTTTGGACAGGACCTCCAGCCTTGTCTTAACAAAATCTGCAGCTGATTGTGGTTGCTGAACCTTGGGCTTGATGTGGGTCAAAAACATCTTTTCTTGCTTTATATCAAACGCTGCCATTAGTCTTTCTTGTTTGGCAGGTGTTGCTTTCAAGAATTGTTTGTACAATTGCATTCTCAGTTGCTCGTTTTGAGCTTTAGTTGCATTCTTTGTACAATTAGTTATGGTCCATTTAAAATTCTGGAAAAAAATGGTGATAATGCTTTCAAGCTTGATTTGCCTTCATATATGAAAATTTATTCCATTGTTAACGTTGAAAATTTGAGACTGTATGAGCCTCCTTTGATTGGATATCAAGGATAAAGTGTACAAATTCCATCAATTGAATATTTTTCTCCAGGATTTCTTGATGAGCTTCAGCAAGACACCATACTTGACAGAAGAACGAGGTCATCAAAGAGGTGAAATGTTAATTATCTTTGAGTGGGTCTTAAAAGGACAAATCCATCAAAGGCCGAATGGATTGAAGAGGGGAAGGTGAGGGAATAGTACCCTCATCTTTTAAATAACTGAATATAGTATTTTGGGGTCCAAAAACTTTCAATGGGGAGGAGTGATCAGGTGCTCAAAATTATGCTCGAAATTCAAAGTGTCAGAATTTTGTTAAACTTAGCTTTAGATTGAAGAGATCGTCATTCTGGTTCCAACGTTGTGAACGACACTCAAATCTGAGCTTGTATGCAAAAGTTAGATCAAGTTAAAGTTCATATTTGACTTGCTTACATGACAAGATTTGATGATGTGGCAAGGTATTTTAGCTAATGAGGAGGCGCCAAGTGGCAGATTTCCACTAGCCACCACATATCGCAAATCGCATGTCACGAGTGGGTCGTGTTAAAGAATTAACCCCAGGAAAGGCCAAGGTTGCGATGTGATAAATCGCAATCGCACTTCGCAAACAGGGAAGGCATTGCAAAAATCAACCCCCGACAAGTATCGGGTTGCGATGCGATATCACAATCGCAGATCAGCGAAGGGTCAGTGTTATGGAGAATCGGCCCCCAATAGATACCAGGTTGCAATACGATATCGCAATCACATATCGCAAATAGGGCAAAGTCCCACATATATATAAGACCCCAGGTTATTTGCCGATTGCGAAATGTGAATAAATTCCCGGATGCGAGATGTCATCAGTTCAAGTTTAATGTCCTGTCGGGTCTACTGAATCACAATTACATATCGTTGTTGAGTTCACAGACCATAAGCCTACATAACTCTGCCAATTGTGAATTGCAATAAGATAGTTGGTGCCGATGAAATAAGGCTCACCACTCAACAAAATTCTCGCTCGGTTAGCAGATTTTGGAGCGAAATTGTGGGTTTCTATCAAGTTTGGAGCAATTTGTGGAATGAATAGTGGGAGAACTAGGAGAGTCATAACTTCTTCAGTTTTCCACCAAATTGGTTGCAAAAAGAGACTAGATATCCATTTTTCAGTATTCTGAACTCTTTGAGACATGTTTCAAAGGCATTTGAGCATTGTAAACACTCTTTTTTTGTAATTTTAAGCATAATAGAGAGGCCCAAGAATTAGAAGTTGGACCAAGGAGATGTAGCCCAATAGAGGTGAACTCCTCATCAAATATTTGTGTTATGTGTTGTATTTTGATGTTCTTTGCTATTATTTTGTTGTTTTTCAACATATGTTTTATGTTAAATTGTTTATAACATTTACATAAGAAACTCTCATGGGAATCATTTAATTAAGCAAAAATGGTGAATCCTTAAGAACTTAATAAGAAAATCATAAGCATCTTGGGTTTTATTCTGAATGGGGAATTAACAAAACATTACTAATGTGCTCCATTTCAAATCAGTAGAGGAAGTGGGAGTAGTATCTTCCACTGGTAGATTTTTCATATAATAATGGGTATCAGGAGTCCTTGAGGATGAGTCCATTCGAGGCTCTCTATGGGAAAGATTGTAAAACTCCTATCAGCTGGAGTGATCCAATGAATAAAGAGTTGATTGGACTAGACATGTTGGCTAAGATGGAGCAAGAGATGTAGGTTATTAAAAGGAATTTAAAGGAAGCAAAAGACATGCATAAGAGTTATGTAAATCCACATAGAGCATTCAAGGAGTTTCAAGTTGCAGAGCATGTGTACTTGTGCATCAGGCCCAATAAGAGCTCCTTGAGGATTAGGTCATGTGTCAAGCTGGCACCTTAGTATTTTGGGACTTTTGATATCCTTAAGAGGATTGAACCAGTGGCCTACCAACTTGCACTTCCACCAACAATGAAAGTCCTTTCCATGTTTCATTGCTTAAGAGATATGTGCAGGATGTTGATCATGTGATTGATTGATTTGTATTGTAGGTGGAACTAAAGGGAGAATTATAGTCATAACCATAATGCATATTGCAGTAGAAACAACTCATTCTCCGGAACAGAGCAATCGAGCAAGCTAAATTGTAGTTGAAGCACTTTGGGCCTGATGAAGCTACATGGGAGATGATTGATCAGATGCAGGCTTTGTATCCTTACTTATTTGCTAGTTGAGCATATGTGTTTGGTATATGTGTTTTGGTTTATGTTTGTATATGCATATGTGTATTGTAGATACTACAATGAGTTGTGTTATAAAGCTCCAATAAGCAGTATGGTGTTCGTAGTTTTAGCAATTTGGTATGATGTAAATGTTGCATTGAGTTGTGTTCTAAAGCTCCATGGGAAACATGTTTTGTTGGTTATAAACATCATTGAACATTGTGGATGGTGTTCCCCCAAGGGGGAGGGGTTTGTAACAACCCCGAGTTAATTTTCTATGTAAATAAAATAAAACCAAGGTCATAGGACACGTATTCCAAGATGAATGGTGGGAAAATGTTATAGTGGGTATCACTTGTGGATTAATAATGGCTACGGAAATTGGCAAAGGCATTAGCAAAGGAAAAAAGGCAATAATTAGCATTTTAATTATGAAAATAAAGGAAAATAGGTGAAAAGGAAGGTGCAGAGGCACATATTTTCATGCATCAAGAATTAGAGAAAAAATGAAGGAAAATGAAGAAAATAGAGGCCTCAGTGATAAAAAGGCTTTAGAGAAACAATTCACAACTTTTGACAGTTTTGAGTTGAGCTCTCCTTTTATTGTCTCATTCTCTCATACTCTTGCACGCTAAGAGTGCTTTTGGTGCATGATTGGAGCACTCTAGTATTCACTTGGATTAGAGAAAGAAAGTAAAGGAAGGCAAGGGAGAAAAGGGGAACAATTGGATCACCAACTACAACAGGGATACTTAGCAGGTAACAAGTTGCATGTGTGACTCCTTTGCTGATTTTTGGATGCATGGTATATACATGTGATTCCTTGGTTATGTGTTGTCTTGGCATATATATTTTCCTAGATTGATAGTGGTTTTAGTCTTACCTTTCCATTTCTTGGATTGCCATGGTGTTGTGGGTTTCCCACTTTTTTTTCTAATTGGTGCTTAGGTTCCCTATGGCTATGGGTTGGAACAAACGCTCTCGAATCCCTGGAACATTTTTGGTTAAGTTACTAATTCCTAGAGTCGTAGGTTTGGGAAAACACTTTGGAGCCCTTAGTGGGTTGAGTTACTAGTTCTTAGAGCTGTAGTTGGAACAAATTCTCTCAAGCCCTAGAAGGTTGTGGGTTGAGTTACTAGTTCCTGGAGCCCTGGGCATCTTGGGTAGAGATCAATCTGCTTAGTGATTTCTAGACCGTAGAGGTGGAATCACTGTGGTTAAGGGTTGAGGTGGGTTGGCCTCTGGAATCCCTAGTTTGGTTTTATTTTGGTTTAACCCATGAGATCTCACATTCATGCCTAGAATATGGTGCAGGGGTGATTGGATGAAAGTGATATTTGGTTCAACCCAATCTATGTTTGGGTGGTACGTGGAAGTCCCTAACTTGGTTGGAAATTTCATATGTTAATATGACATATTTTCCTAATGTGATATATGAGCATTTGTGGTGATTATGCTAGTGATTTTATGGTTGATTTTCCATGGTATCTATTTTTTTTATTTGTTGGTTATATGTTGGTTATATGATGTATTACATCTATGGATCTTGACATTTTTTGATAAGTTATTGAATGGTTGATGAATGCATGGGCTAATAAGTGTTATTGCAGCTAGCTAGAGAGGGCTTAGAGCCTTCTTGGTGATTCTTAGATGAAATTCAGAAGATTATGATCAGATATGCATTCATGACTTGTAGCTTACACTTTTACCATATGTTTGACAAAATATTTGATTTGTACTAGGTAGTATGAGGATAAGTTCTTGCTTCACGTTTCAATGTCTGGCATTATTGTCATGTTAATTGTGATTCTCAAAAGTTACAAGCATTTCTTGGTAGTGGAGTGGAGACTAGCGTAGAAAAGTGGCTCAGATCTTGGAACCACTGGCACTAAACTGGGAAATTTAGTTCATAAACACATGTAAGTAGGCTTATGAGTATGGTTATAGCCTCATAACCATATGCATGTTGTGTTGTGGGTGCATTTAGGGGTTAAACTTGTGAAAAAGAAGTTCCATCTGAAAATTTGGTCATCAGAGGTTGTGGACTGACTTCCAGGTGATCTAGTGCTCCCGGGGGATGTTGTAAGTTGTCAGTGTGTTAGCCCCACTTCCATAACTAGAACTTGGAGGTTGAGTCATGTCATAGTGACACTCATCTCATGTTTACCCTTGAGAGCTTGTGAATTTGGGTAAATGTGGGAGGAGGTGTTACAAACAACACTATTGAGGACAACTTGATCATTTGGATTGATCCAATAATGCAAAAATATCATGAATTTGATAATGACATTCCACATCTTGAAGAGGGATCCCTATCTTGGATCAATCTATGGAATATCCTTCTGAAGCATTATCTCCCCCTCATGAAGTTCCATCCACTTCTTCAAATCAGGAAGACCCTTTGAGTGATTTAATTGAGAGGATTGGAAGGTTGAATCTTGATGCAACCCAATCTCAATTAGTGGAGAAACATAGACCATGTCAGGAAGTTCCCCCAAAATGGATCACCAAAACACTTGAAAGTGTTCATCCTCCTGAGATTAGAAAGATAGGAACTAGAGGTTCCACCATAAAAGATGGAGGTGATGTAGATAATTATGATCTAATTGATGATATGGATGTTTCATATGATTGTGAATTGCATTCACCTATTAATTTTGAACCAAAATCATTCAAATAAGTTGCTTCTCGTGGTTAATGGAAAGAAAAGATGCAGAAGGAGTATGATGCTCTCATAAATAATTGAACATGGAAGTTAGTGGACCCTCTGTTTGGAACCCAACCAATTATTTGCAAGTGCATCTACAAGAAGAAGTACAAATTAGATTGCCCGCTTGACAAGTACAAAGCAAGGCTCGTGGAAAAAGGATATACACAAAAATAAGGTGGTGATTATGAGGAGAACCTTTTCCCCATAGAAAAATGGGCCACTATATAGACTATATTTTCCTTCGCAGCTCAGAATGGATTAAAATTTCATCAAATGGATGTGAATATTAATTTATTGAATAGAGACTTGAAAGAAAATGTCTTTATGTCTCACCAAGAAGGTTTTGTTGTGAAGTGAAAAGAACATAAAGTATGCAAACTCATCAAGTCCTTATATGGCCTAAAACAAGCACTATGAACCTGGTAGGAAAATTTGACTATGCATCTTCTGAAATTAAATTCCAAACACTTTAATCTTGATGATGGAATTGTTTTTGTCAAGAAAATTGGAAAAATTATTGTCTATCTTATGGTATATGTAGATTATTTGTTGATAATAGGGAATAATGAAAATTATATTTCATCCATAAGGAAAGACATGAAGAAAGGATTTGAGATGTCAGGAGTACATTGGAGAATTGTCAAACATGTTTTACATGGCTAAATGAAGTCCTTTATCCACTCTAGTGGAACAAAATATGAAGCTCACTTAAAAAGAATGGACTGAATTTGAGGATGCAACCAAGTACAAAAATCTTATAGGAAGTTTTATCTACCTCACCACTACGATACTAAATATTTCATTTTCTATCAGAATTCTTTCCCAATTTATGCAAAATCCTTGTGAATGACATTAGTCTACCACAAAACATTTCTAAATTACTTGAAAGGAACTCAATACATTGGACTCAAATATTTTTAGATAGATAACTTTAGCTTGATTGGATATTCTGATTCAAACTTTGATGGAGAAAAAGGAAATTAAGTGTATATTCAGGTTATCTTATGAGTCATGGATGAGGAGCTATCTCCTAGAGGTCATGCAAACAATTATATATTGTGTCTTACACAATGAAGGAAGAATATGTGGCAGTTGCAAAAGAAACAAATGATATTGTGTGGATCAGAAAAATTCTAGAAGACTTGCAGGAGAAACAAAGGAACTTCGTTCCCCATTTTTTACAATACTTCTACAATAAATTTAGCCAAGAATCGAAAATTTCATTATCAAATCAAACATATCAACACAAAGTATCATTTGATTCAATATCATGTATATTCCAAGACTATTCATCTAAGACATTGTCTTGAAAATGAGCAAATCACAAACATCTTCACTGCACTTGGAAGAGAAAATTTTGAAAAATTCAAATTGATGTTTGGGCTCACTAAAACCCCTTCATATTAAGGCAGAGGAATGTTAGATGACTAATCCTTGGGGATTTGGTGAATATTTTATAAATATGTAAATAGGGAAAATATGAATAGTTAGAATAGGAACCAATTCAAATTTATGAAGGGAACAAAATGATATACAGGTTTATAACTGATACACAAAGATATAGTTAAACTTGACTTCTTTTAATTAATGGAAAATGAAAAAATTGGATAATGTAGAAAGGCTCGAATGGTGGTAGATTATCTTTGAGAAAAGACATGACAACTACATGCCTTTATTGAACTATCTTACAATGAGGCTTGAAGGCCTTTTTATCATAAATAAGTAATGAGAAACCCTAGACATCCAAAAACCTAACCCTAGGAGATGAAACACTAATGACTTGTGGGCCTCAAATGGGTAAGTTGGAATGTAAGCTTCTCAGGGTTGTAATTTTGGCACACAATCTTCATTTGGCATGCATGATAGCTCATTGGAAAGGCCTATCTGGAAAATAAAAATCCATTTAGGGCCTCAAAACTGCTCCAAAAGTTCAGTACCTAGAAAATAGAGAAAAAAAACTTCCAAAATATATAATTACACTATGATCCATGGGGAAAATTCTGCTGAACTTGGCTCCTGGCGAGTCACTTTCCTTGGTACAGGAGCTGGTTTTCTTTGAAAACCTTATATAGTTGGATTCTCTTTTGGTGAGTGCTATTAATTTGTGTGTCCGTGATCTGATTAATTGTGGCCTATTCAATGGAATATGGGTTGAAATCTTTCAATGTCATCCACTTTAGAATTTCTAATATGTCCAACAATGGTGGAAAGTATGGTCGAAGGTTGTCCACATTGAACACTGGATGTAGGCCAAGGAAGGGGGGGATACTTAGCTCAAAAGCATTGTCACCACAACCTTGGTAATGGCGTAAGGTCCATAGAAGAGTGGCTGAATATTTTTATGGGCCCCTGCAAGGCATTCCTTTTTGAAAAAGCAACCAAACCTTTTCTCTCACTTAAAACTTGTGTGGCACCCGATGTTGATCATGGTGTTGTTTGTACTTAGTATTGGATTTTTGCATGACATCGTGTACCTGCTAGTTGATGTGTTGAATTCGTTCAATAAAGTTGGTAGCTTTGTTGGCTTCATATTGAACATGTGTACATTATGCTTATGTAATTGTGAGGGGCAATGCAACATTAATGGGACACGGTGTGTGGAATCTGAGGCCCACTTCAAAGGAGATGTGGTCAGTCAAGCTATGGTGAGCTTTTTTATAGTTGTGTTGAACATAAGGGAGGCTTTTGTCCCATGTATGTGGATGTTTTGATTTTACATGCACAAAATTTGCATTACCATCTTATTAACGACCTCTATTTGACCATCATTCTGAGAATGGAAGGCAATTGACTTGGTGAGCTTGGTGTCCAACAATGACCAAAGGATTGACCAAAATGTGCTTAGGAACCTACCATCCCGATATGATATGATGGTTTGCAAGATATCAAAAGGTACCCACACTCATTCAAATAAGAGCTTAGTAGTGGCTTTTATTGTGATACTCTTCTTGTAGGCAATCAGGATGACCATCATAGAAAATCTATCAATGACCACAAACACATTCATTAGCATGCTTGGTAGAAGGTTAGGCACATAGTCCATTGATATGGATTCCCAAAGTTGGTTAGGAGTAGACAGAGGGGCATATAGGCCTTGATTCTTAATGGTTGATTTGGCAATGGCGTAGTCGGTGCATGACCTAATATACTTTCCAACATCTCGTGAAAGTTTCAACCAATAAAAATACTTCTATGGTACTTCCACTATATTCTCCACACCAAAGTGCCCTACTACCTGACTATAATTTTCCTCCCAAATCAAATTGGAATGCTTACTTGAAGGAACACAATGGTGCCCCAAGTAGCATAATAATTCATATAGGAGGTGGAAGTCTAGAAATTTCTTTAATGTCATCAACATCTGGTATGTGGCCACAAATTCCAAGTCACTTTTGTATAATTGTTGCAACTCAGAGGTATCATGCCCACATGAGTGGAGAACTATGGTCAATGCCACAACTATGGGTCAAATGAGGTTGTTTGCGACATGATTGGTGCTACCATTCTTGTATTTGATGTTCAAATGGAATTGTTGTAATTATATGGACCATTTATGATGGAAGTCATTCTGTAACTTCCCTTATGCCTGATAAATTTAAGAAGCCTATGATCCATGTGGATGATCGTCTCGTTCCACTGAATATAATGTTTCCATTGTTAGCAGGCCTACATGATGAAATACATTTCCTTATCATAGGTGGTGTATCTTCAAAAAATATCAAAGAGTGTTTCACTATGATAGGCCATTGAATGCCCATGTTGAATGAGGACTACATCAATACCATAGTCAAAGGCATATGTCTCAATCTCAAATGGTTGTTGTAGGTTTGGAAGAATGAGGACTAGTGTAGAGCAAAGGTGGTGTTTCAATTCATTGAATACCTTCTATTTTGACTTAGACAAAAAAATGCTTTTTCTCCACTCTTGGTCACTTGAATTAAGGGCCAAGAAATATAAGAGAAACCTAACATGAATCTTAGGTAGAAGTTAGTAAGGTCCAATAAGTTATGAATCTCTATAAGAGTAGTCAAGGTCGTCCAATCATGAATGACTTAGATCTTGGATGGATCCACATGCACAACTTGCTCATCAATAATTTAGCTTGGGTATTAGACCTTGTCCATGCTAAAGGAGCATTTTTCCAAGTTAGTAAATAGCTTGTATTGTCGTAGTGTGTGAAGTACCTACTAAATATGTTGCAAGTGTTCTATCCAACTCTTTCTGAAGACAAGGATATGATGCAGATATACAACCACAAAAGAGTTGGTGAAAGGCCACAAGATTGTTGGGTGTGGAGCCTGATTATCTTCTATATTCAAAGGTATCACTGCATTGGACCCCAGTTCATAACGGGATGGCAACGCCGTCCATAAAATATTCACTGCAGGGGGGGTCCAGGGAGGGGCGACTACGACCTTTGGGAGGTCCCCCCTAGCAGGGGGATTGGGGCAGTGCCCCCGAAGCTAAGAATAGATGTAAAATTGCCTTGTAAAATATTGTAATTTCGTAGTCAATCTGGGCCATTCATTAGGCAGAGATCTGACAATAGAAGTTATGTTTAACTTAGGGTTTTTTTCCCTAGAAAGCAACCCCTCGCTATGTATGAGGAAATTGTATTGAGTATATGTATATCTTTATTCTGAGTAAGGAAGAGAGAGGAGATTGAGAGCGAAGAGGGAATTACAACGGATCTGCTGTAGGTTGTAACTCTTCAGTTTGCTGGATATTATAAAAGGAAGGACTAGTTGTTTCTCTGTGGATGTAGCGCAAAACTGGGTGAACCCACGTATATCTATCTCTCTTGTTTTATGCATTTTCTGTGTTTATATTTCTGCAATATTTTATGTGTTCCATTGTTTTGTAATATATAATTTTCTAACAATTGGCATCAGAGCCGAAGATCTATTTGGCTGATAAACTCACAGGAGAGAAGGGTTCCTAGTTCGAGTGGGAGCAATGGCAGAAGATGGTAGGTTTAGGGTCAAGAAATTCAACCGCCAAAACTACCAGTTGTGGAAGATGCAGATGGAAGATTATCTGTATCAGATAGATCTGTACCAACCATTGAGAAGAAAGACAAAGAAGCTGATGAGTATGACAGACACATAATGGGATATTCTCGACAGAAAGGCACTTGGAACAATACGGTTGTGCCTAGCGGCGTCGGTAGCATTTAATGTTTCAAAGGAAATGACAACAGAGGGTTTAATGTCAACATTGGACAAACTATATGAAAAACCCTCGGCCTCAAATACGGTATTTCTTATGAAGTGTTTATTTAATATGAAGATGTCAGAAGGTGGATCTGTTGCTGATCATTTAAATGAATTTAATACAGTTACCAGTCAGTTAAGTTCTGTAGGGGTAACTTTTGATGATGAAGTTAGGGTTCTATTATTTCTGTGCTCATTGCCATAAAGTTGGAATGGTTTAGTTATGGCCATTAGTAACTCTGTCTCTAGATCTAGTACTTTAAAGAATGATGATGTTGTCAATGCAATCCTTAGTGAGGAAATGCGATGGAAAAGCTCCGGTGAGATATCAGGTAATGCTTTGATTGCAGAGACTAGGGGAAGAAAAATGGAAAGAGGAAAGAGCCCTGGATATCACAGTAAGTCAACAAAAGGTAGATCCAAGTCAATATCGAGGATAGTGTGTTGGAAATGTGGAAAGAAAGGACACCTGAAGAAAGACTGCATGTCTCGAAAGGGAAAAGAAGGAGATGTGCAACAAGAAACTAATCATGAAGCGAATGTAACAGGTGATGTGTTGCAAGATGCTTTGATCCTTTCATTAGAAAATATTATTGATGCCTGGGTGGTAGATTCAGGGGCTTCATTCCATGCCACACCTGATAGGAAACATTTTTATGATTATGTTCAAGGAGATTTTGGACAAGTTCGATTGGGTGATGATAAACCCTGTAAAATCATTGGAATGGATACAGTTTTCATAAAACAACAAAATTGAAACCAATGGCTATTGAAGGAGGTAAGGCATGTTCCAGATCTGAAGAAAAATCTGATTTCAACAGGGCAGTTGGGAGGTGAAGGTTGTGTAACTACTTTCACAGATAAAACCTAGAAGGTCACTAAAGGATCCTTGTTAATCATGAAAGGAGGAAAGGTTGGTACATTATATTTATGCAATGGTATTTCTAATTCTGTTAATGCTTTAACCTCTACATGAGAAGATACAGAATTGTGGCATCATAGTCTTGGGCACATGAGTGAGAAGGGGATGCAGATTCTTCACTCAAGAAATATGTTGCCAGGTTTGAAGCATGTTGATTTAAAATTCTATGAGAATTGTGTTTATGGAAAACATAAGAGAGTAAAATTCCTTAGAGTTGGGAAAGAAAATAAGAGCGAAAAATTAGAGCTTATGCATACAGATGTATGGGGACCTACTCAGGAATCATCTCTTGATGGCTATTGTTATTATGTTGCTTTTACTGATGATGCAACCCAAAAAACCTGGATTTATTGTATTTGAAATAAATCTGATGTATTTGATATTTTTCAAGAAATGGAAAGCTTTGGTTGAAAATGAGACAGGAAAAAGGTTGAAGCGTCTCAGATCAGATAATGGAGGTGAATATTGCAGCAAAGATTTTGATAGGTATTGTTTAGAGAATGGAATTCGCAGAGAGAAGACAGTTCCAAGAACACCACAAGAAAATGGTGTGTCAGAAAGGATGAACAGGACAATCATGGAGTGTGCAAGGTGCATGAGATTGCATGCAGGATTTCCTTTACAATTTTGGGCAGATGCTGTAGATACTGTTGTTTATCTAATAAACAGAGAGCCTTCAAGTTCCTTGGATGGTGGTATTCTATAGGAGGCATGGACAGGTAAAAAGGTAAACTACTCTTTTTTAAAGACTTTTGGTTGTGAAGCCTTTGTCCACATTAATAAAGAAAATAGAATAAATATTGAGGAAAAATCAAAGCAATGTACCTTTATTGGATATGGTGTTAATGATTTTGTTTATCAGTTTTATGATTATGAAAAACACAAAATCATTAGGAGCAGAGATGTCATATTCAATGAAAAGGTTTTGTATAAGGATCAGCTGCAGGGAAAGTAACAGGAAAAAGAAAATAGAGAATACAAAGTGCTTAACGAGATCACAGAAAAAGTGATGGTGCCTGAAAATCATAATGATCAACAGCCAGTACAACAACCACAATAGCAACAAGCACCTGAAACACCTGAAAGTGGTGTTAGAAGATCTACCAAGATAAGTAGACCCCCTAAACGATACTCTCCATTATATTATGTATTGTTGGCTGATTCTGGTGAACCAGAATTTTATGAAGAAGTAGTACAAGTAGAAACCACGAAGACGTGGGAGCAAGCCATGAAAGAAGAGATGGACTCCTTAGCACATAACCAGACTTGGGACTCAGTCAGGTTGCCTACAGGTAAAACAACATTGCAGAATAAATGGGTTTACAAGTTGAAGGAAGAAGATGGAGGTAGAAAACAGTATAAAGCTAGACTTGTGGTGAAAGGGTTTACACAGAAAAAGGGTATAGACTTTGATGAGATATTTTCTCTTGTTGTTAAAATGACTTCAATCAGAACTATTTTAAGTCTAGTAGCAGCTGAAGATTTACATCTTGAGTAGTTAGATGTAAAGACAACCTTTCTCCATGGGGATTTGGAGGAAGAGTAATATATGTAGCAGCCATAAGGATATAGGTAAAAGGGAAGGAGAAACTAGTGTGCAAGTTGAAGAAGAGCTTGTATGGCTTAAAATAGGCTCCAAGGTACTGGTACCTAAAATTTGACAGGTTTATGTCTGAACAAGGTTATACTAGATGTCACTCTAATCATTGTGTTTATCTCAAAAGGAAAAATGATGGCAGCTATATTATATTGTTATTGTATGTAGATGACATGCTTGTTGCAGGTTCTAACATGCAGGAAATAAATGTGCTCAAAATAAAATTGGAAAACTCATTTGCAATGAAGGATTTGGCTACTGCAAAACAAATCCTTGGTATGAGAATAACTAGAGACAAGAACAATCACAAACTAACATTGTCTCAAAGTGAGTACATAGAAACGGTGTTGAAAAGGTTTAATATGCAGAATGCAAAACCAGTTAGTATACCTTTGGCTAGCCATTTCAAATTAAGTAAGGAGGAATGTCCCAAGACTCGGGAAGAAATGGCTCATATGTCTAAAGTTCCATATGCATCAGCCGCTGGAAGCTTAATGTATGCAATGGTTTGCACAAGGCCTGATATTTCACATGCAGTGGGAGTTGTAATCAAGTACATGAACAATCCAGGAAAAGAAAATTGGATGGCGATGAAGTGGATTCTCAGGTATTTGAGAGGCACCACAAATTAAGCATTATGCTTTGGTGGTTCAAACATTGCTCTACAGGGATATGTTGATGCAGAAATGGTGGGAGACGGAGATAACAGGAGGAGCACAATAGGGTATGTGTATACTGTAGGTGGAACAACTGTCAGTTGAGTCTCAAAACTACAAAGTGTTGTTGCACTCTCAACAACAGAAGCAGAGTATGTTGCTGCTACACAGGCTAGTAAAGAAATGATTTGGTTATAAAGGTTTCTAGATGAATTGGGTAAGAAGCAGGAGTTGGGAAAGTTATATAGTGACAACTAGAGTACCATACATCTTGAAAGAACTCTGCATTTCATTCCAAGACTAAACATATACAGCTCAAGTACCATTTCATACGGTCAGCGTTGGAAGATGGACAATTAAAGCTGGAAAAGATACACACTAGCCAGAATCCTGTAGATATGTTAACAAAAGTTGTAACCAGGGAGAAATTGAGAATCTGCTTAGTTTCAATTGGTCTTCAAGTATGATGAAGAATATGAGAAATAGGCAGGTCCAAAGTGGAGTCACTGTCCAGCAAATGAAGCAGCGGTGGAGTTGATATAATCAGTCTCCAAGTGGGAGATTGTTGGGTGTGGAGCTTTATTATCTTCTGTATTCAAAGGTAACGCCGCATTGGACCCCAGTTTGTAATGGGGCAGCTACGACCTTTAGGAGGCCCCCTTGGTGGGGGGATCGGGGACAGCGCCCCCGAAGCTAAGAATATATGTAAAATTTCCTTGTAAAATGTTGTAATTTCGTAGTCAATCTGGGTCGTTCATTAGGCGTAGATCTGACGGTAGAAGTTATTTTTAACTTAGGGTTTTTTTCCCTAGAAGGCAACCCCTCGCTATATATGAGGGAATTGTATTGCGTCTATGTATATCTTTATTCGGAGTAAGGAAGAGTGAGGATATTGAGAGCGAAGAGGGAATTACAGCGGATTTGTTGTAGGCTGTATCTCTTCAGTTTGCTGGATAATATAAAAGGAAGGACTGGTTGTTTCTCCGTGGATGTAGCCCAAAACTGGGTGAACCACGTATATCTGTGTCTCTTTTGTTTTATGCGTTTTCTGTGTTTATATTTCTGCAATATTTTATGTGTTCCATTGTTCTGTAATATATAATTTTCTAACAAATATATCATCCATAATCCTCATGAAATTTGTTAGGGTATTAGTCAAGCCAAAAGGCATGACCAACCATTCAAAAAGTCCCTCCTTAGACTTGAAAGTAGTCTTCCACACATAAATTGGTTCTTTTGGGACTTGGTGTTAGCTAGAATTCAAATCAATATTACCAAAATACTTGGCCCCCTTGAGCTGGTCAAGAAGATTGTCAATTCAAGGAATCAAGTACTAGTTCGTGACTATGATATTGTTAAAGGACCGATAATCAATGCAGAGTCACTGAGTCCCATCTTTATTTTGCATAAGTATAATTGGGATACCTCAGAGTTAGGAGCTTGGTTGGATGTACCCTTTTTGGAGTAGCTCTTGGATATGTAGCTTGATTTTCACATTTTTCGGAAGAGAGTAGTGGTAGATTGGTCCATTAGGTAGAGGTGCACCATGAGTTAAGTTGATTAAATGGTTAACTTCACAGTGCAGTGGTACTGAAGTGGGTGAGGAGAAGATGTATTGTATTATTCCATGATCTTATCCACTTGGCTTTGTTGTTTGGAGGAGCCCTGTGTGTAGGCCATGGATGTGGCCACAATCTTCCCCTTACTTTGAGAGAAGATAAGGATGAATAAATTTTTCCCCGTCTGGGAGATGACGTTATTGCATTGTTTAGCAGAGATCAAAGAAATGGTAGTAGGTGGGGCTACCTGTGGTATCCTATGTTTTTGTTTTCCCAATGTAATAATAACACTACGAGGTCTAAACTCATATACAACATGACACTTCCACAAGTATGGTTGAATTAACAAAACATCAGAAACTTCAAGGAAATTAACATAAAAAAATACCTGATCCTTGAAAGGCTTAATGCTATGTGGTAGGTGACATTTTTGGTTGACACAAAGATCTCTCCCTTAGTGGACCCACCCAAAGGTGTATGGATGTGGGTGTGGTGTTGTCGGCAAGCTCAACCGCTTAATGATCTCTATTGAGATGAGGTTATTTTGACTCCATTTATTGAAAAGGAAATGTAGTGGAGCACCGTTCACCCATATTTGTGAGTGAAAGAGGCGCTCACCTTCCTTTTATCTTCGGGCTCACTTTATTGGACCTTGGTGGTGGAAATGATGGCACTAGGTTCCACATTAATGATCTATTTTCCCTTGTCTAGTTTTGTTTCAGAGTCAAAACCTATGTATGACTCTGAGAATTTTAGCTCAGCTACTAATGACTGCCTTGTGAAACATTCATTATTGTTGTGAGCGAGGATCTTGTGAAACTCACACCAATTTCTTGTGTCTCTCTTTGTCTTCCCATTACTATTCTTTGTTTGTGGCTTAGATGGGATGTCTTGGGGTGGTCCACCCTAGCTCTATCCTTTGTTCTACAATTTGGGGATGCCCTTTCCTTACTTATGCTACGAATGATTCACAAATCCAAAATCTAACTTCTTCTATTTAAAGTTTTTCTTAATTTAGACATCATATCGGTATGCTACACCAAGTGAGGAGATGTCTAGGAACCCCATTTATGTCTTAATGAATCTGTGTAGACAACCACATTACTTGAGCACCATATGTTTCTTAGAGTCTTTGATACCTAACTTGGTATGCAAGGCATGAAAGATATTTGTGAACTTTGTCATTGCTTGGTTCCTTTCCTATCATAGTGTGGTCCATCTCATGTACTCATCTTCCTAGCTTCTAATCGGATAATCTTGTTCCTTAACGACATTCCTAAAAGAGTCCCAAGTGGGTGTGACTAGAAACAATGCAACTTCCTCCATGGACCTTTGCTCATGGTAAGTTTACCACCAATCCTTGACTTGGGGGAGAGCCTTAAGAAGTGCAAAGGTAATCTTTTCTCTATTGGAAAAATTGTGGACCAAAAAATACCCTTCTATTAGATTTAACCATTTATCTAGTACATTTGCATCTATTTGGCCCTCAAATATAGGAATATCAAAATTAACTTGTACTTTAAATGGGACGACGGCTCTAAAGTGGCCACTTAATGAATATGTGTTGGTTATAGGAATCTGTTGAAGGACTTCGGAAAAATTATTCATCATCTCATTCCTTTGTCACTCAAGGGCTTCTCCGAGCAAAAATTTAATAGGATCTCCTGCTCCCTCATCTTTATTTTCTTATGCCATGGGAGGCCATCATGGTTGACAAGGACAATATTGCAAAGGATAGTATTGCAAGGGCTCAAGCATTTCAAGTCCCAACTCCTTATACCATGACCTCGTTGACGACAAGCACAAAAAAACATATAAAGAGTAGATCACGTTGATACCACTGATTTGAATTTATGAAGGGAATGAAATGACCTACAAATTTATAACTAGAAAATAAAGATACATTTAAACCTAACTTCCCTAATTAATTGAAAACGTTGAAACTGTATAAATGCAGAAAGAAAACAACCTGGCTCGAATGGTGGTAACTTATCCTTAAGAAGAGATGTGACGGCTATGTGCCTTCGTCAAATTGTCTTTCAATGAAGCTCAAAGGCCTTTTTATCATAAAGAAGCAATGATAAATCCTAAACATCTAAAAACCTAACCCTAGGAGATGAAGTTCCAAAGGCTTGTGGGCCTCAATTGGGTAAGTTGGAAGGCCAACTTCCTAGGGTTGTAACCTTGACATACGATCTTTTTTTGGTAAACATGACATTCCATTGGAAAGTTCTATCCTGGAAGTACAATTTCATCCCATTTCCACAAAAAACATTGTTTAGGGCCTCAAAACGACTATGAAAGTCAAGACCTAAATAATGTAGAAAAAACTACCAAAATAGGAAATTCTTTTATGAGTCAGTGGAATAAGTGAGTGGCCACCAATATCTAGTTGTATCAGGAACCAACTTTGGAAGATGAAGGGTCACTTTTGTAATGTTATATAAGTCTATTCACATCATTACAAACCAACCAATTTGAGAGTTATTCCTTGGATTGACAACTACATATAGATGTTTTTTGCAACAAATCATCAATGTTCTTGGTTGAAGGTCAAAATAAACCTAGAATTTCCTTGCTTGCCTCAATCCATGACTTATTCTATTCTACGCCCTAGCTGGATCCATATCATAGATATTGTTACAAATGAACCCTTTCTCTGTAATGTGGTTGTGCGATTGAAAATGTAGATTTTGGGAGGGTCATGCCTTTGGCTAGTGCAACCTCTAAGCTAGCATAATTTTTCATCTTTGTTATGAGCCTTTACAAAGTAGATACAAGAAATGAATCGAACCAAAGCCAAGGAAATAAGGTGGGCAGTGTGGTAGGGAGAAAGCAAATAATGTGTAGCAAGCAGGTTAAAAATGAGGCAAGTACTTTCTTGGAATTTCGAGTCAGGGGTCAGTTTTAGGATCAACCTTAGAGAAAATATAATATGCAAATTTTGCCACATATAGCCAAGGCATAAATCTTCTATAGTTGTGATAGGCCACATAACGAGTAGTATAGCATTTGTATCTATGTGGTGCTCATTATCTGTGATGGTTACAAGATTAACATCCACATATCCATGTTGCATGAAGAAAAGGCCATTGCCTGGTTCGAACAAATGTGTGACCACATTCAGATTACACTTTAAGGGAAATTGATGGAAAGGAAATTTGTCTAGAAAATATTGGTAGGTATGTAGGTATCTTCATTTCATATAATATTTCAATGATCCCATTGTCCCGAGCAAAGAAATTTTGTGGAGTACTTCAAAGCTTTCATTGGCACCCCTTGGTGTTGTTACAAGAGAGCTAAAATTTGAACTAAGTCCAGTAATTGCAAGTAGCTTGCTTTTGGCTATATAACAATATTACAAACCCTTGAGGTACATTAAAAATACAACACACCATTTTTTTGGTTATTTCTTAGATGTTTTGTTGAGATGGTAGTGTACATGATCATATATTGTTGTCCATTTAATTAATAAAATAATATACATAATTTCCATACTTTGACCCATTTTAAAATTGATTGTAATATGAAACCCATGAATTCATGCATCGAAAACTTCAAAATATGTGGCAAACAACACTTGCAATAACATATCTCTTCCCTAGTAAGTGAATCGATTCTCTCCACCTGTATTTTATGAGAACTTTAGAATATGATATACTGGACTGCCATGCAATTAACATGAATTTATAGATTTTTGTGAATCCATAAATGTAATAAGATTCCAATTTTGAAAGGTCTCTAGGAAGGACATTGTCGTAATTATTATTATTATTATTATTTGTAACTATGTTGAGTGTAGGACAATATTAGCCCGTCTATTAGATGGAAGAACGATCTACCCATTAGTGCGATGCTATCACTAGGATTATGTGAAGTTTGATTGAGTTTGGATGACTAAATGCCCTTGAAATAGTTTAGGCCCCAAAAATAGCTTCCAACCTTATAGAAACTAAGCAACTTATATTGTCTTTTAGACAAGTTGTTATACACCTTCAATTTAACAATAATAAATAGACAAAAAAGATATTATTAACACACACATATATTAATTTCACTTATTCGAATAACACATATTTTAGTCCAACTTAATAGGTGAAATGGTTTTTTTTGCATTGGAATCTTGGAATATAATTTTGAGCAACATTCTAAAAAACCCTAAAGCTGGAACTTTTCAGATTTAACAATTTAAACTTGTGATTTTAAAAATATGTACTAGATTTCGAGCTAAATTAACTAAAAAAATACTCGGAAAATGATCATTTCATTTATTAGTGAGAATTCATGCCTTTTAACCATACTACATATTAAACATTCTTGGTTTATCTTTTAATGATATTTCCATAAATTTAATTAATAAAATAATATATAACATTTTTATATCTTTTAGACTATAACTTTTAACCATAGAACATATTTACATAAATGCACTTTCCTTAACCAGCCTATGTGTAAACAATTTATGATCAACTTGGAACACATTCAGGATCAAAGTTAAGTAGACAAACAAGTGTTCATTATCACGTCAAACATATGATATTTGTGAATAACTAATAATCAGGGTTACATTCGGAAAAAATAGCTAGCATTCACGACAAAATGTATTCCACGCCTTTCTCTTCACACACACACACACACACACACACACACACACACGCACACACACACACACACACACACACACACACACACACACACACACACACACACACACACACACATATATATATATATTTCAATTCACTATCACGATTTGTAGAAGTATAAACGGTTTTCTTTATTTAATCTTGATGTAATTTCAACAAATAATATAGCTGCATCTTAAGTGATGTTATAATTTTAAACTGATTGGAAGTTCCAACCTCTGCACTTTAATTAGATAACTATTCTATTGTTACATTGTATAATTTCATTTCTCAATATACTCGATCTCGTGTCAGGTTGGCTGAACCAGGGTTTACAATCAATGCAAACACACCTAAAGTTCTTGACAAGGGTTGTGCTTTGTCAATGAGGAGAAGAATGAATCACACATGGCTTATAGTACAAGCTAGATGTGTACGCATTACACATAGATGTTAGAGAGGAGTCGTTATCCTATTAAATGCCACTTAGCTAAAAAAAAAAAACTACACATTGATGTGTAACTATGTTGACATTAGAGTATTGACTTTTATAATATCAACCTGGCCATGTTACAATCAAAAGTCAATTCCCTGTGGTATAAGTCTAAATTCAATAATGTTAAGAGGTCCTCTAATTGTAAGTTGCGAAAGCTTTTTGTCATCACTGGTATGATATGAGTGGTAGGAAATTGCACATGAATGTTGGAGTGGAGTGGTTATCCCTATTAAATGCCACTTAACTACGAGAAAAAAGTCTACACATTGATGTGTAAATATGTTGACAATAGAGTATTTACTTTCATAATGTCAACCTTGCCATGATTACAGTAAAAAGTCAATCCCCTGCGGTATAAGTCTAATTCAATAATGTTAGGAGGTCCTCCAATTGTAAGTTGTGAAAGCTTTTTGTCATCACTGTATGATATTAGTGGTTGGAAATTGCACATGAATGTTGGAGTGGAGTGGTTATTCCTATTAAATGCCACTTAGCTATAAGGAAAATGTCCACGCATTGATGTGTAACTATGTTTCAAAGTGAAGTATTTACTTTCATAATGTCAACCCTATCGTGATTACGATAAAGTGTCAACCCCTAAGGTTAAGTCTAAATTCAATAATGTTAAGAAGTCTTACTGTAAGTTGTTAAAGCGTTTTGTGGCCAGTGGATAGGAAATTGAATTTGTTACCAATTTTCTACTTAAATATATATATATATATATATATATATATATATATATATATATATATATATATATATATATATATATATATATATATATATATAATAATAATAATATTATTATATTTAATAAAAGTAAGTTTTAATAGTTTGTGTGAAATTATGTTTTGTTTTTTTCAGCGAAAAATCGTAATTTTTTATTATATATGAAAAATTACATGTTGTAAATGCCTGTGGCATATGTTATACGTGTGATCGTAGTCATCAAAATAGTATAAGTCTGTACATATTATCTAGATATGATGGACCTTTAGAGATCAGTAAGTGTTTGTTGGAAATAACACTGAGGGGGGGGTGAATCAGTGTTATCAAACCAAATATTCCCTTTTAAAAATCAGAGGATATACGCTACTTCAGTTAGTAAAACCCGCGTATATACGCAACTATGTAGAAGGAAACCCGTGTATACAATGCAAATTTATGATTTACTTTATCTTTCAAATGTTGATTATTAATCTGTGTATCTGAGTGAAATAAACAGTAACCAGACTAGTAAAACAGAACAGAAGACAGTCACACACAAGAACACAAGATATAAGGTGGAAACCCAATGTGGGTGAAAACCACCTGCTGCAATTCGTCTCTATCTTTCTTTAATTAGAAACTTCCTTTTACAATGCACTGGTGTAATCCTTTACCAATACGCATGCTACAACCTGCAGAGAGCTACAACCCTCTCTCGTTTTCCAACTTCTCCTGGAAGGGAGCTACAACCCCCTTAGCTCTTGTACTAGCCAAGATACTAATACGTAGGTGCTGGCCTACTGAAGGCTACAACCTTCTCTTTCTTCCAAGGACCACATTTCATAAATTTTCAGACTGGACCCATGAAAATCAATCAATCATCAAGATTTCTGCTTCAACCAATCTCCTTTCGACCCAACAAAACTGATTCACAATAAACACTTCTCTGATAGCTGTACCCAGAACACAGCAACAATAACCATATACCAAATTCTGAACCCAGAACACTGCAGCAACAACAGAGGCAGCTAGATCACAATAAAATATGTATACGCTACTTGAACAACCCGTAACCTGCGTGCATACGCTCTTGTGGGTGGAGCAACCTGCGTATACGCAGTTTTCCTTTACTGAACCTGCGTGTATATGCGCCTTCGCTTCACTGAACCTGCGTACAGATCTATAAAGGAGAATTCACTCTTTCAAACAGTCAAATGCTAAATAACCCAGATTATCAGATTTATAGATCAAGTGTGCGCCTCAAAGAACAAATCAAAATCATACAAAGATACTATCATTCAAGCTTTAAAGATTATGACCCATCAATAGATCTTATCCTTCCTTATGCGCTTAGGTTCCTCCTTCATTCAGATCCAGATCTACACCATAACCCCAATCACAAAAGTTTCTGATCTAGCACATGTTAGATATTCAATTGATTCCAAAGATTCTTTGCCAAATGATCTCCTTCCTCTTTTATAGTCTTAGGCCTTTCTCAATACCACGGTCCAAAACCATAATAACACAATATCACAGGCCCAATACTTGAAATCAACACTTCTGACGAGATACCATGGTCCAAAACCATAGGTTCAAGTACCAAGGACTAACTACCATGGACCAAAGGTAAGTTTTCCAACATATACACGCTTTTCCTTGCGTGAAAGTGTGTGTATACGCATGCGCGCCTTTGTAACATCTAACCCGCGTGTATACGCATCTTGTCTAGATGAACCTGCGTATATGTCTTTTCCTTCATTCTAAAAGCCTAAACTGAGATCTGTTATCAAAGAGAGTTGCCATCAAGGACAACACCTGTGCCATAATGCCAACAGTGTTTACAAATAATATTACAAAATTTCAAAAATGTTCTATTCTGTGAATTTTTTGTTTGTAGGTGTCTCAAAAAAACTATGATAAATTAGGGCCTATCGACGCCTTGTTGCATTTGTTCTATATAAGGCTTGTGGTAGAACTGGTAGGCCTATCCCTGTCTTTGTTCATGTATCAACCATTCACCCCTGGGTTGGTGCGCTACCTCTTTTGAAAGCTGATCCGCAGATTTGTTGCGCTCCCTGTAAATATGAGTACATGAAATCTGATCAAATTGTGATTTTAAAAACAATGCATCATCCAAAATGTTCCTGAGTGAATGAACATGGCATGTAGTTGTGCAATTGAACCAATTTATGACAATCTTGGAGTCCCCAAAGACCTGTAAATGTCTACAATTTTGGTTTAGAGCATAATATAAAAGATGGAGAAGCGAGATGAGCTCAACATAATTATTTGTGCCCGCACCCAGGCCCATATGAATGCAAAAGAAATGTGAATCAGATAGGTGGAGTAGGAGTCCCCCCCCACACCCTTGTTCTTGTGTTGAACCATCAAAGTAGGCCCAGGGATGAGCATGATCTATTACTTCAGGGGTGATAGTTCGAGTCGAGGTGGGAAGGTCCTCGTCTGAGATTTCATTATAACAGTTGCAAATTTTCGAGGTAATTAGAGGCCACCTGATTTTCTTGCTGTTGAAAATGATATTATTTCTGCATAACTAGATATTCCAACACAGGATCAAAGGGAGGTTTCAGATTTTCATTGTGGGGGCTGCAGTCCACCAACTGTTCCACGCTTCCTTAATGTAGTTCCCTTCCCATCTCTGGTTGATGTTTAGCATGGACAGCACATGTTCCCAAATCTGTTGTGTGATAGTGCAGGTCAGAAATAAGTGCTCATTTGATTCCTCCTCCTGGTGGCATAAAACACACCAAGATGGACCCTGAAAATATCTTTTCATGAGATTAGTGCCTGTGGGAATCTTATCCATGATCATATTCCACATGAAGAGGCACGTGTGGGGCGGTGCCTTAAGTTTCCAGATCATTCGCCACCAACTTTCCAGTATATTGGGCTTATGAGCAACGTGGATGATGGGGTAGCCATCTTTAGGTGTGTATGCCCCATGCACTGCCGGAGCCCAAATCAATTCATCCTCGTCGTCCCTTATTTGCACATGTGATTCTGTTAATGCATTTGTGTAATGCCTCCACTCCTGACTCCATAGATTGGGGATACTGAGATCAGCTGCAGACATCCAAGCTTGTTGAAAAATAGTAGTATTCCCCCGATCCACGATATGAGCTATGGTGACAATGCCTCTGTTGTTTAGAAATGCATTTAGTTCCGGGGGAAGGTTGTACATATTGCCACATCCAATCCATGGATCAACCCCAATGTGAACTGTTGTACCATTGTCAATTCGCCATGTAAGCCCACTCCTAATAGTGGGGAGAGTTTGTATGACTGCTTTCCAAATAACAAATTTCCCCTGCTTGTTCCAAGATGGTAGCCGGACCCAATCCATGATATTATGTGGCCAAATATATTTAGAAGTGATGACTGTAGGAATTTACAGGGTAAGTTCCTCAGACAGAACACCAAAGGACACCGCTCACAACCAGATCGCAGATCAATACACCAGTATTTTTGACGTGGTTAAAACCCTCAAAGAGGGAAACAGTCCACGGCCTGAGCCAATGCGGCCACTTCAGGAAATTTATTAATAAAAGAATGAAAATTTAGATATGTTTCTCTCATGCACGGATTACCCTACAAATGACCCTCCATGTGCTTTAAATAGAAATCATGGACCAATCGGGTGTCAAGCCACGGATCAAGTGTCAGTAATACTGAGGAGAGAATGAACCGTCGGATCACTACATATCGTGACCGTTGGATTGTAAGTTACAAAATGTACAACGGTAAAGAAACACACTTTACCTAACTCTATACTAGACCAAGTTGTACTTAACTATTTCCTATGTGTCGGAATATCCTAACATCCCCCCTTAAGAACAACTTGGGATAGGATTGAAGGATTTACAAATATGACACAATAGGAGAAGGAAGGAGGCACTAGAGCCTATCCCCCCTTAGTGACAACTTCCTGAACTCCAACCATAAATCGAAGTTTAGTGAACTTCGCCTCTGTGAAGATGTCTGCAACTTGATCATCTGTTGAACAATATTGCACTTCAAGAACATGGTCGTGAATGAGCTTTCTGATGAAGTGCATGTGCAGTTCAATGTGTTTGCTGCACTGATGTTGGACTGGATCTTTGCATAGCTGAATGGCACTTTGATTATCACACCAAAGTGTAGTCGGATGCTGCTGCTCGAAGACAAACTCTGATGAAGCCACAAGGCTTCCTTACTAGCTTCTACGACACCACGATACTCTGCTTCTGCTGATGAAAGAGAAATGGCACCTTGTTTCTTGCAAGCCCATGTAATAGGTCCTGAACCAAGAGTGAACACATAACCGGCAGTAGACTTCCGATCATCAGGGTCACCAGCCCAATCGGAATCAGTGAAACCAACCAATATAGGAGATGCTTCGGCACTGTAATGAATCCCAAACTGAATTGTACCTCAAACATAACGAAGTATTCTTTTAGCTGCTTTCCAATGACTTTCACGGGGGTTTTGCATGAACCGAGCAACAAGGCCAACAACAAAGGAAAGGTCAGGACGAGTATGGGTTAGATACAAAAGTTTTCCTACAAGTTGACGGTATAAGGTAGCATCAACTTCAGGAGAAGTACAAGTGACTGAAAGTTTGACTCCAGACTGAAAGGGAGAAGGGGCTGGCTTACAGTCTTCCATGTGAAAATGGCGTAGAATATCACAGGCATACTTGGACTGGGAAAGAGAAATACCCTCCTTGGATTGCAAGACTTGAAGACCGAGAAAATAGTGTAAGTGTCCTAAGTCTGTCATTTCAAATTTCCTTTTAAGGCTAGACTTCACATGGTTTATAAGGTTGGGATCACTACCAGTAAGGATAAGATCATCAACATAAAGAACAAGGATGATAAGAGAGTTGCCCACTTTCTTGGTGTAGACAGTATTGTTAGAATGACACCTAGAAAAGCCAGATTCTTAAAAGAAAGCTATCCATTTTGGCATACCAAGCCCGAGGAGCTTGCTTGAGACCATAAAGGGATTTCTTAAGTCGACATATAAGGCTGGAGTCTGTTTGTATGAAGCCAATGGGTTGTTCCATATAGATTTCTTCATGCAAGAAGGCAGATTTAACATCCATCTGATGGACTTCCCATTTGAAAGAGGCAGCAAGGGAGAGAACAAGGCAGATAGAGTTCATTTTGGCAACAGGGGAGAAGGTTTTAGTGTAGTCAATGCCTTCAACCTATGAAAAACCTTTAGCAACAAGACGAGCTTTATGTTTATCAACTTTCCCATCTGGTCCATACTTGGTTCTGTAAACCCATTTGCATCTAACAAGTTTTCGTCCCTTTGGTAGAGGAACAAGATCCCATGTATCATTTGCCAATAATGAATGATATTCTTCATTCATAGCTGCTTCCCAATCTGGATGGCCTGAAGCTTCTGCAAAGGTGTCAGGATCATAATTTACTGGAGCTTGAGCCACTAAAGGAGAGGCTCTCTCGAACTGAGAACGTGTGCGTCGCTGATCTGTAGGATCACCTGCTGCATCTCGAGTAGCACGAACCCATTTTGGAAGCTCAGGAGCTGAAGGAGGATCCTGAGATGGTGGGGGAGGATTGTCATCCTCACTTTCATCATCTAAAGAAGAAATTTTTTCAAAGGTAGAAGAGATAGGGAGAGGTGGTACATCCGCCGGACTAGGCTCGCAGGCCGATATATTTTCATCAAATTTTACATCTCTTCTGATGATAAAATTTTTGGACTTAAATGGAATAAGTATATAGCCTTTGACATCTTCAGAATATCCAACAAAAGTACATTTTTCACTCTTAGGTTCTAAATCTTTATGCTTTTCATCTAGAATATGGGCCCACGCTTCACTTCCAAAAACACGAAAGTGACTTACATCTGGTTTGATTGAGCTCCATGCTTCTTCTGGAGTGATATTCTTTAAAGCCTTAGTAGGAGTGTGATTTATTATGTAATTTGCACAATTAATTGCTTCTGCCCAAAAACTAAGACCAAGTCCTTTAGATTGTAGCATACAATTAGCCATTTCCTTTAAGGTGCGATTCTTCCTTTCAGCTACACCATTTTGTTGTGGAGTATATGGAACAGTATGTTGCATTTGAATTCCATTCTCAGTGCAATAGTTGATGAATGTGTTTTTAACATATTCTCCGCCATTATCAGATCTTAACTTAAGAGTTTGATGTCCAGATTGTTTTCCAACAAAGGCCTTGAAGGCCAAAAAAGTGTTAAATACTTCACTCTTGAGTTTTAAGAAGTATACCCAAGTGCGTCTGGAGAAATCATCAATGAAAGTTAAGAAATACTTGCAGCCAGAGAATGACACAACTGGAAGTGGACCACATAAATCACTATGCACAAGCTGTAAAGGGGCTGAGGCGTGCCAAGAGGCATGCTTTTAAAAATTGTCCCGATGATGTTTTCCGAGTACACATCCGGAACAAACACCATCTCTGCAAGATACCATAGGAAGACCTGTCACCATATTTTCTTTACATAGATGCTGAAGGGAGCGATAGTTTAAGTGACCAAATTGCTCATGCAAAAGTTTGCTCACTTCATCATTATGAGCAACAAACACTGAGGGAAGATTTGATGAGCCAAAGTTGTGAAACTTATACAACCTTGTAGAATCATCAGCAATGCCAGTAGCCAAAATCTGTTTAGGATCTCTTAAGTCCTTGATTACAACATCATGAGGTGAAAATTCAACGATTTTACCTTCACCTGAATGAGTTATCTGATATACAGATAGAAGGTTGTAGGATAAGGTTGGAACACATAATACATCATTAAACTGACCATTGTCTAGATGAAAAGTTCCAGTCCCTACAACATTAAGAGATCTATCATCACCAACATATATATTTTTGGTGTTACAATCATTTAAAGAAGAAAACATGGCTTTGTTTTTGGCCATGTGATAAGAAGCTCCAGAATCAATGAGCCACTCATGAGAATGAGAAGAAGAAGATACATTTAATGCATAGCCAGACCGAGATGCTTGACAACCACATGCAGAAAGTGCCATTCCTGAAGATGAAGTTGAAGTTGAAGATTGCCCCAAATGGATGTTATGCTTCTTCATTGCTGCTTCCAAGGCTTCCATCTTCTTAAAGCATTTTGATTCTAAGTGGCCATCTCGATTACAAAAATTGCAATGTCTATCAATCTTCTTCCCTTTGTTTTTATTTGTCTTATCATTTTGTTGAAATGATTTTTCATTTTGGGACTGAAATTGCTTAGGACCCTTGTTTGGTTTAGGACCATTCTTTTTAGGATATGACTTCTTAGGATTCTTTGAATTTGGTTGCTGTTGGGCGGTTAACGCTTTCTTGGAAGAGTTTCCAAGATTAAGAGGACCAAGGTGTAAGAGTTTTTCTTGTTCTCTTATTAAAGAATCACAAAAGGAGTCAAAGGAAGGAGACTTGTAGTCTGCTCCTTGAGAAATGAAGGCTTCTCTTGTAGAATGGAAGGTGGAAACAAACACAGAGTAGGCTGGTCCCAACTTTGTAAGAATGGAATAGATAAGGTTACTATCTTCTTTCTTAACTTTAACACCTTCCAAGAGATATCTAAGGGTCTTGAACTTGGACAAGAAATCTTCAATGCAAGAAAAATTATTAGGGTCCAATGTAAGCAACTCATTTTCAAGTTGATGGGCTCTAAGTTCATTTTTAATCCCAAAAACTTTATTGATTTGTTTCATTGCTTCATCAGGAGTATCAAGTTCTGCAATATGGAATCTAAGATCTGGAGAAATAGACATCCATATCAATCCACGTGCTTGATCTTACCTATTTTCCCATTTAGCATCCTTATCTTCATCCTTCGGTTTCTTTTCTTGGCCTGAGGCTATTCTGTAGAGACCTTTACTTCTAAGTAAATCCTCAATGTAGGCCAACCATTGGAAGTAGTTGGTGCTGTCAAGGGTAACTTGGTATTGAATTTCCATTTCAACGAACATTGAAGCTAAATATGCTGAAACTAAGTGTTCCAATGGATAGATCTTGAAAAATTAGGCTGGTTTAAAAAAAACGGCTCTGAAAACGGCTTCCGGATGAAGAAGTTATGGCTTTTTGAAAAAAGTTGTTGAAGTTGCCAACGAGGTGCGGGAATGTGCGGAAATGACAAAGTCCGCCCCCACAAAATGGAGACTTGAACCCAAGACCTCTACTCTCTTAGAATAGCTTTGAACCAATTGAGCTATACAAAAAATTTGAGAGAGAGAGAGAGGGGGGGGGTGATGCTTTGGGTTGCGTGCTTGCTTTGAGAAGGCTCTTTTTCCCTACAAAACCCAATACGGACATGCAAAGAAAACGAACCTTACGGCTCGAAGTTAGCTTTAGCCGAAAAACTAAATATTTTCAAAAATGAACCTTGCAGCTCAAAGTTGGCCGGAAACTAAATATTTTCCTCAATGTTTCTGATTTTCCGAGATCACCCTAAGGCGTAGGGAAAAGAGCATACGCATGAGAAAAATCCTTCCTTTCTGTTTCTGATTTGCCCAGATCGCACAGAGTCGCAGGGCAAAGAGCATACGCATAAATGAAAGGTATAGATCCGGTAATAAAAAATCTAAATAAACCGAAACCGAAATAAACAGAGAGAAAATAACAGTAAACTGCAAATAAACATTGTATACCTCCAGATCTTAAAAATGACACAACTAGGGCTACCGGAAACCTTTTCGCGTGAAAGAAAGGGGTTCCTCACTGGAACAGATGCTCCCAACACAACAGAGCATTCCTCTCGGCCCGAAAGCAGTCAGAAACAACCGATCTAGGAAACAGCAGTCAGATGCAGTTCTACCGGCTTCAGATTTGGATCACCAACGGACGCGGCGTTCAAATAGCTCTGATACCATGTAGGAATTTACAGGGTAAGTTCCTCAGATAGAACACCAAAGGACACTACTCACAACCAGATCGCAGATCAATACACCAGTATTTTTGACGTGGTTAAAACCCTCAAAGAGGGAAATAGTCCACGGCCTGAGCCAACGCGGCCACTTCAGGCAATTTATTAATAAAAGAATGAAAATTTACATATGTTTCTCTCATGCACGGATTACCCTACAAATGACCCTCCATGCGCTTTAAATAGAAATAATGGACCAATCGGGTGTCAAGCCACGGATCAAGTGTCGGTAATACCGAGGAGAGAATGAACCGTCGGATCACTACATATCGTGACCGTTGAATTGTAAGTTACAAAATGTACAACGGTAAAGAAACACACTTTACCTAACTCTATACCTAACTCTCTACTAGACCAAGTTGTACTTGACTATTTCCTATGTGTCGGAATATCCTAACAACGACTTTTGTCCAAAACTTTTGGTCTTCAAGAGGAGCTAACCCAATTTGGATGCTAGTGCATGAGTGAAAGCTGGGAGATCCTTAAGGCCCCATCCCCCCCATTTTTTATGGACAACAATTCGGCTCCATTTGACCCAAGCAAAGGTTTACCTTCCTTATGCCCCTTCCATAAGAATTTTGCAGCATATCCTTTGTATCCTAGATAGAATTTCTTGGGGAATCCAAGCTAGAGACATCCAATAGACCAGGGTGGCTTCAAGGACAAATTTAATAAGCGCCAGGCACCCTGCCTTGGACAAGAGTTAATGGCTCTAGTTGTTCAATATTTTCTCAAACTTGGCTACCAACCAGATCCAATTAGCTATTTTATACCCATGATATTTTATGCGGAAGCTAAGGTATTTCAGTCCATCCTCCAGTTGTAGACTTTGGAAGGGGAATTTTTGATATGCATGACGGTGTTCTTGTGGGGAGCAAGCCGATAAGGTGATGTTGGATTTTGGTCAGTTGATTTCCATCCCCGTGGCTGTAGAAAATAATCGAAGAAACTCAAAAAGAGTGTTGAAATCATGTTTGCCCCCGTAATGAGGAATATAAGTACATCTTCCACGAATAGGAGGTGAGTAAGTATGCATTGGTCCGTGATCTTGAGGCCCTGTAGCCTTCTTACCCTTTTTTCAAAAGAGATTAGCCTGCTTAAACCTTCCATGACAATCAGGAAGAGAAGAGGGGAGAGTGGGCATCCCTGTCGGAGTCCCCTCTCTACATGGAAGAAATAGGAAGCAGATCCATTTATGAGGAAACTGAAAGAGACAGATGTAATGCAACACATAATCCATTGAATGAAGGGAATAGGGAAACCAAGGTGAGTTAGAATCATCCTGACGTATAGCCAACTGACACGGTCAAAGGCCTTTGAGAGATCAATTTTGAGAATGGCTCCTTTCAGATTCTTCAACTTGATAGAGTGGAGGGCTTCCTGGGCAGTGCCTATGGCTTCATGGATCTGACGGTTGTGGAGAAAGGAAAATTGTTCAGAGGATATGTTATCAGATAGAATCGACTTGATACAGTTTGCAATGATCTTAGAAATAATCTTGTACAAGCAGTTGCGAAGGGAGATGGGCCGAAAATCACTAAAGGATTGAGGGGAGTCTGTCTTAGGAATAAGGGCTATGAAAGTAGTGTTAATGGCTTCATACATTCTCCCAGAAGTTCTGCATTCCTCGATTACCTTGAGAAGATCCGGGCCAATGGTATCGAAGAAGGATAGATAGAATTCCACCAACCATCCGTCTGGCCCTGGACTTTATCCTTATTGAACCATTTCAAAGTGCTCTCCAATTCCCCCATTGATACTGGTTTGATAAGATCCTCCACAGAGTATTCCCCAAATGTTCCAGCTGATGAAAAGTGTGAGCCATTTGCCCCTATTCAGTAGGCATCTCCCATATGGTATTTTTGGCCCTCCTCCCTTTGGCAAAGTTATGAAATAACTTTGTGTTGTCATCCCCTGCTTGAAGCCAGATAGCTTAGCTTCTAAGTCTCCATGTCTCTTCCTGATCTAGAGGAATCTTGGATCTCTGGGCCTCCAAACCCGTCAATGTGGCCTTTGCTTCAATAGTGATGTACCCTCTGCCTTGGTCATCAGTTAGATCATCAATCTGGCACTCAATGTCACAAAGAGTTTGTTCATCCCTGACCTTTTTGTCTTTTTCCCAATTTATGGAGAGTCTTTTAAGAATCACTAGGTTACAATAGAATCCCTCTACCACACAGTGATCATTTGATAGTGGGTGGTCTCTCCAAAACTCAGTAACTAATATGTGATAATCAAGGTCCTTTAACCAGGTCACATTGAATTTAAAAGGAGACCTGGGCTTTTGTGATGGTCCAACCAGCTCTAAATAGATGGGGGAGTGATCTGAGATCCCGCCAAACCCCACCCACTACCTGTAATTAGTGAAGGATGCTAATAGATCTTCATGAATGAGAAAATGATCCAATCTTCTGCCTAATGTCGCATCTCTAATCCTTCTGTTATGCCTAGTGGGAATTTTTTTGTTCATAGGGATATCTATAAGGTGATGTTGCTCCAATAGTAGTTCTAGTTGGTCTGAGAGAGGGTCCAACTGTGAGTGATGACCCCAGGATTCTTCATGGCCAATGGTGAAATTTAGGTCTCCTCCTAATATGGTAGAGTTGTTGATCAGGGAGAGCCCTAATAGCTTGTGCCAGAAATCTAGTCTATTATGATTAGGAGCATATATATTAACAACATGAATATTCTTGACCAGGTTCATGGAGAAAATGTCCATCCAAGGTACCCATGGCCACCCCATGCAGAGATAGGTTTAATGGAATGGGAGTTAACACCTAGAGCGATACCCCCCGATCGCCCTAAGACATCCAAGGCATGAAAGGTCCATCCAGGTTTCAGAGAGTGAAGGGTCTAGGTAATCTGCTCAGCCATTCCTAGGGTTTCTTGAAGAAATATTATATCGCAAGGCTCAGAATCCAAAAGCCTCTTCAGAGCTAATTTTTTGGAGGGACTAGCTAAACCCCTGCAATTAAAAGATATCCACTTCATGGGGGAACCATAGCTAGGGTTTCATGTGCTCTAAGTACCCTTTCAATGGTGTTCTGTCTGCCAAGGGCCACATCAGCCCCTACAAGCTTAATAGCTTTAGAAATCTTTGAGGGCCTCCCGGGGAGGGTTCGATCTCCACTATCGAATATGAAATGCCTAGTCCAATCGAATCTGGAAGTGCAAGGATACTAGAACGGAGGTTATATGAAAGCGATCGAGAGGAAGTGGATGGCATAGATGGATTAGACTATCCCGAAGTAAACATAGTCGGAGGGGTGGTGGAAAAGATAACTGGAGGAGGGTCAAGTAAATAGTTGATAGGGGTGGAGGTCATACAAGGGATGGATGCAAATGCAGACAAAGAATGCATGATATTACTAAATTGGAGAGGAGGAGTTGTACCCGTGTATGGAGTAGCCACTGCAGTAGTCTGGGATATAGTCATGGGAGGGGATATAGGCGAAACTTGGACTAAACAAGTTGGCCGAGCAGTGTCCCCAACCGCATCCATCGGACTAACAAGACCTGAAGGCTATTCTTTCACTTGTGGTTCATCAGGATGCATATGCTTTTTTCCCTTAGTAAATGGAGGAGATGATGGCGGAATGAGCAGACATTCTTTATACAGGTGTTGTACCTTGTGACATCTCCGGCACTGGAAGGGAAATCCTTCGTAATTAAGGATTTGCTTGCGAGAAAAATGTCTCCAGTGGAGGGTGATATTCTCCTCCAATCCTTCCCTAGTATCTATATGGACCAGGATTCACGCCATGGACATGATGCCTAAAGATTTGTATGTCTTGTTGTGTTCCAGATAAGTCCCTAGGGCATTGCCTATGCGAATGAAGACATCCTCCAACAAAAGTGCATTGGGAGCCCTAAGAGACAGACCCAAATCGGCCCTGCACCAAGTCATTCCCTTTTTGGGTCAAATAGGGGACTCCATCATTTTAGTAGGACTGGAGCAAGTTCAATGTGCCAATAACGCGAGAGGATCCAATCTGTATACTCCTCCCTATGGAATTTGAGAGCAAACCACCCGCGTGTAAGGACAATAATTGAGGGTAGTTATTTGAGGAGTGAACCCCAAATTTCCATGGTTCAAAGACGCAGATGCTCCACTGATTAGTTTCTCCCTCACACATGTCCCACTAGAACCCTGTTGGTCGCGTCCACCACCTCTCCCATCGTAAGATCTTCACCCAGCGTGCGGTTAATTTCCTTGTCTGTCGCCTTTACGCACTTCCCTTTCTTGACTTTGTTGGATCTTGGAGCTGTCGGGTAGTCCCGGAAGGGGCCCCTACTGCCCTGCTGTGCTGCTTGAGAGGAATGAGGGGTGCTCTTAGGGAATGGGGAAACAGTGTGGAGGAAAATTAGGGTTAGGGTTAGAGATAGTAGTCGGAGTGGAGAAACGGGGGGGGGGGGGGGGGGGAGCCCATGCCGTGTGATTCCGGTAGAGGAGGGGATGCCGGCGAGGGTAGTAGGGAGAGGGAGATTAGGAAGCGAGGAATTGAAGGAGGGAGAAGGAGGGATGCAAGCCGCAATGAGATTGAGGGTCGCAAGGGAGATCGGAGGACAATCTAGGCCCGAAGATGCGTCTAGAGCAGTTGAATCAGGCAGGTGGGGCACAGATGACCCAAGGCAGTTTGTGACAGGTATCTATGTAGACAACGGGTGAAGCAACAAGAAAAAGGAGCCAAATTTGGATACGACGCGTGGGTGCGACCAAATCCACTAGTAGGGTTTTGGGTCAACTGAACAGTCGACGACATCCAGTTCCATTCCGACAGTCGCGAAAGGAGTCTAACGACTGAGTGAAAAGGAATCAGCCTGACCGCACACCGTCACAGAGGGGAAATCTACAGGTGAGAGTCGGGTGCGGAGCGATAGCGACTGCAGTGAGTCCACGAGGGCTTACCCTAGACCCTGAGGCGCAACATCATGGAGGATCAAAGCCATCCAAATGTTTTTTTTTTTCTTTGTATAACTTGTTCTTGAGCATAGAAGACTTGTCGAATTTCTGAATTGATCTTTTACTGTGTGAATGTATAAGCAACCATTACCCTCTGTGGGGTTATGATTTTGGGAAAAATTGTTTAGAGGAAAAACTATTATATTCATTGATTTCCCATTAATCCTGAAATTTCTATAGTATCCAGCTAACCCTAGGAAACTCCTGACATCTCTCTCCTTTTGTAGAGGTGGGACCCTTTCGATGATGACTATTTTGTTTGGGACCACCTGCAGTCCTTGCCGAGATATGGAATGACCTACCACAATCCCTTCAGTCATTAATAATTCACATTTTTCTGGACTAAGAGATAGGTTCATTTCAATGGATTTG